>CM039581.1:646181-716067 GCA_022457205.1 Saccharum spontaneum | reverse complement strand
GGCTTTTGGAGGGTTTGGTGGATCTGGGTTGATTAAATAGAGCTTTTGTTGTTAGTTGGAAATGCTTTTGTTTGGTCATTTGTACAATGCTGATGGGCTTTATTGTTTCTGGGGCCCCTAGAATACACACTCGACTCAGTAATATCTTTAGTGGAAAGACGAGAGCTTTTTGGAGCTAACATTGAGTTTCCAATATTTTCCTTATGATTCAATGGATCTTTTGGTTGGATGTTCTGCTCTAATGGGTTAGTCAGGTATGGCATTTTTTAAAGCACAACTTTTTTTTCTGATTCTTTCTTCATTGAAACATCTGAACTCCTGGACAGAATTGTTTTCTTTCTTCTTCTTTTGGAGAGTAGGAGCTTTGCAGCTAATAACAGTAGTCTAGTTTTTCTTGGTTTGTCAATTTCTTCTGGTTGGATCTGAGCCAAGTCACTGGTGCTTAGTTTTTTGGTCTATGCACATTATCTTCCCAGTGTAAAAATGCTAGCAGGGAAAATCTAATTGCCCATGGCAAGAGCGAGGACCTAAGGAGTAAGGAGTTGGGCATAGCGGGTATGAGCAGAGAGGGGCGATTGGGGGCTTCTGAGTGATGGCAATATGAGTAAATAACTACGAATTCATAGGGTGATACAAAAATGGGAAGGTGTTGGGGTGGCGGGTGGGGGTGGGGGTGGGGGGTGGGGGAGGGTGGGGGGTGGGGTGGGGTGGCGGCAGTGGCACTCCACTGGCACAGGTCGCTCCGCTTGATTCCTATCAGGACTCAGGAGCTAATTGATATAGGCATATAGCGCAACTTGCCAGTGCTCCTCAGATTTTCATGGGGAAACTGGTTTCGAGAACGGTACCAGACAGGCCCTTAGTGTAGGTAGATTTTCATGAAGCGGTTCTTTTATTGAATCTTTTCTGATTTTATATCATGCTCTACACTTGAATGGATAAACTGCACTGTTGATAAACTGGCCTTTTTCATGAAGGGACTGATATGAAATCAGAAGGGGCGTACAACAGCAACATAATCTTTTTTTACTGCTGTATAGAAATTTACCAGCCATTTGTGTTTCTTGCTTTCGTTAGCATTTGTCAGATATTCACATTAGCCTATACTGTGAATATGGCAGCTATTGTTATTGTTTCAGATAACCAAACATGGGAGCATACAAATTATTTATTCGAGTTCACTAACTGAAATAGATGGTGGCAATACACTACCAAGACACCCTGGCCAGTAGATAAAGGCCCTAGTTTAGGCACTCCACCTAGGACGAAGACATTAAGATACTTTTCCACTAAACTGGCATAGTGGCCTAATGGATATAGGAGCCGAGGGGCCTACAAAGACCAACACAACTAAGGACTCATAGGCCAACTCGATACAACCATGGGACACTGCTCATTACATGACACTTAAAACTGGAACACTAATTATAGCACAAACATGGGGCGCATAGGCCAACATTAGATTTATTGGATGAAGCTGTGTAGGGATAGATGGCTGATGGTGAGTCCCAGGGACGTAGGCCTAGTCACCGCTGCAAATTAGAAACACTTTGTCACCCAACTGATGGAACCAAACAATAAAATAGTGTAAGAATGAACATGTTACCTTGTCCCGCCTTTCTTAGCAGGATATAGTTCCCTGCGAGTAGTCCTTGATCTCTTGCCTAGGATAGTTCTGCCAAAAAAAATATGTAAGCAAGCCACTCATACAGAGGCCGCGCCCCCGGGGAAGGTGACCATAGTCACTTCTAAGTAACAATGCTAGAGGAACCTAAGGCAACACCCTTTAAACAAATTTCAAGGGCGCGAAGAGTACAATAAGCGGCAAATGCAAATCGTCTAGTTACTTATTAATCCACAGAGGTACGTACCCATGCTCCTCATGGACAACAGAAGGTACCTCCTCTCCCTTGCTGGATGAGGTTTTAGTATGAGCTACTATGGCAGTGGCAGGAGGAGGGGTTGAGCCACCTTCTGGATTGTTAGGAACTTCTGAAATGACAAGGACCTGTGCTTCGTCATCTTTTCCAGAAGTAACACTTGACGTTCCAATCTTGCTCATAGCTTTGGAATCTCTAGGATCATGGGACGGGCGTCCAGTAGGGCCACGAGGCTCAGGAGGCGTTGGATCTGGGAACACCCTCCTAGCTTGGAAGCAGAGCTGCCCAGTCCTAAAGGTTTGTTCACTGATAACCACCTGGAAGATATACCTCCGACCAACAAGGCTGCGAAGGGGTGCTGGTAGCAAAATCTGATTGGATGAGATTTCTTCAACAAGCTCCGCGGCAGTCCGCCGAACAACCTGTTCAGCCACCCCTCCGAAGAGAAATATTTTCACGCGCCCAGTGGTGTCCTCAATAATCACGCTTAGCTTATAGCTTGAGCGGCAAGACAAGGAGACCCATCAGGAACAAGTTAGATAGGGTTGACTGGTGCGTGTGGGGAGGGGGAGGGGCGCGGAGTGGATAGTACCGTTTGAAGCAAGGATTACCTAGGAATAACCACTGGTTTAGCCTCATCACAGTTAGTGCATTCGAAGCCATCGAAAGTAGCCTTCAACCCCCGCTTGCATACATTGCAAGCTTTATACCACCAACCATTGGAAACGTCTATTTCTCTTATAGTTGCGTTGCAAGTAAAACGAACACCCTACATGGAAGGACAGACCAAATTTTAGCAACCTGACCTGAGTAGTGCATGTAAGGAACTGCTATTAAGGAGGACATACATTGCTGTCATGGGGATCCAATGCTAAGAGCTCTGCAATAGTTTTCCTGTTGGCACCTACTTCATCAACAGCCCCCGCCTCTGCATCATCATCGCCGGGCAGGAACACAACTTCAGATCCCCTGCCCTGTAAACTGAGGACAAAGCCAGCAACCATTTACACACCCTGCAAACCGGCAAAGTACTGAAGAGAGGGGGGATCGTATTACCTAGCACGAAAAGCGTTCATTTCTGGAAGGTCAATGTTCATGTACCATTTAGTGCCATCACCGCTCGCACATGTCGTGGAACCTACGCTTGCAAGGAGCTGGACAGGTTATAATAGCAACAGGGTGCTATGCAGAGGTACATGTAAAGGATACCATAAACAGCATGTACCTAAGTATTGCTTCACTTGAACCCCAGCGAAAACCATCACAATGGGTTCATCTTTTTCAATGGCTTCAGTAAGGACCTGGTCCTCAAAGGAGGTTGCATGGTCGCCCCACAGAGTAATTTGTAAGAGACGATCCCTGCAAGAATAGTCACAATAAGTTCATGCTAATCCAGAAAGCAGGTAAACTACTAGGGAAGCAACCTTAGATCACGTAGCTCCACCACCCTCCGCACATACACACCATTTAGCCCGCTAGATCGCAACACCGGATGAACGATTGTAAGTTGCCCAATAACATCTGTTGAAAACCCAAACACCATGGCACCTGATAAGCAAATCCTGGGAGACAGGAAAAGGGAATCTGAATAGACAAGGCAAGGATAGTGTATACCTATTAGGCCATGTTCGTTCCTCCTTCTGCGGTCTAATTCTTCAAAGTCCACAAAATTGAAAACATAGAGGGGAAGCTGGGTGTCCAGCTCCGTACGTATCTCCTCTAGGACAGTCCACGGTGTAAAGTAGATTGTTTGCGGGTTCGGCACAGGGTTATACTTCCTTGCTTGCCTGCTAACTTGGAATTTTTTAATCGTATAGGAGCAACCTTCCACTAAAGAATCAGCAAATTTGCTAAGGTCTTTATGCCCAATGCAAGCGGTAATAGCCACGCCCTGATGCAGAGGAGTTCAGATCACACAGCCACAGTTAAGGGGAAATAGCATATGCCAGCAGGTAGCAACGAACATACCTGTTCATCGACCAGAACAAGTTCCATAGCTGTTACACCCTTCCACTTAGGATTTGGAGATAGCTTCCACATCCTAGCAACTCTAACCTTGATGGTCCAATTGTGCCTCGACGGATTAATCTCTGACACCAAGTTGTACTCCATCTGGTGGGAACCCATCAATAAAAGTAAAATAAATGTGTCAAATAGAGCACTATAATGTAGTCAAGCTGGGAGACCATAGCATGCAAGCGGGTGAGTCCAACAGATATGCGGTAAAAAACATTTACCAAAGCGCCCGAAGGACTTCTCTGTAAACAATGTTTTCAGTGAGATTAGAGGACAGGTCTGTGCCATCGTCAATCAAAACACTTAGTCCATCTCTAGATGTAACACGTGATATAGCAACATACAGCTGGCCATGAGAAAAAACTGGGCGCGGCAAGTACAGGCCAACATTATGCAAAGTTTGTCCTTGGCTCTTATTTATAGTCATTGCATAGCACAATCTTACTGGAAATTGGCGCCTACTAAGAACAAATGGCCATTTAGTGCTTGACACATGCAACGCAATCCGAGGAAGGAGGACTTTGACGCCAATGTGAGAGCCTGTTATTATCTGAGCCTCCAATACGCGGTCACCTAGCTGCGTTATTATAAGGCGTGTACCATTGCAAAGGCCAGCACTCTGATTCAAATTGCGCAGCAGCATTACGGGTGAACCAACCTTAAGTACAAGTTTATGAGGAGGGATGCCCTTGAACTGCAAGGAGTTTAGGAACTCAACTGGATAAAGTAGGTCCGAGTTACCATGTCCCTTGGAAGTTTCAACCAAGGAATCAGAACTAAGGTATACCTTTTCATGCCCTGGGATTAAAGAAAGGACGCGGTTATTAATCTCATCGATGGTATCATTTTTTGGAGCAATGATAGCCCGTTCCCTTAGGTAGTCTGGATCTGAGTAGAGGGTGTCTAAGTTGGGATAGGTAGATCTTATGATATTATCAATAGGGGAGCCAAGTTTTGGAACCAGGATGTCAGGAGGTATCTCAACCAACTCAGAGTCTCCATCATCAATATGAGTAGCACCCATCGCAGTGCCATCCCCAATACTCAACACCCAATCATTAAATGCCCTCACTTGATCAGTTGGCAAACCACTACGAGACATCCCAAGTAAGCGCATATTGATTGTTAGCTTTAAAATCTTAACATATTTCCACAGGTAGGAGTTAGTTATGGATGCATCAACGGTGTCTAACCTGCCGCCGCCCTCGACCACAGGCAGCACTTGGCGGAAATCTCCACCTAGCACGATGGTCTTACCACCAAACAATCTATCTAAACACGAAGAGTCTGCCTCTCCAAGAATGTCACGCATGGTACGATCTAAAGACTCAAAGCAATGTCTGTGGGTCATAGGCGCCTCGTCCCATATGATCAAGGAGCTATGCACTATTAAGTCAGCAAGAAAAGTTCCCCTCTTAATACTGCACACCGAGGCCTCGTCAATGACTATAGGAATTTTAAACCGGGAATGCGCAGTACGCCCTCCAGGCAGTAATAGGGAAGCAACGCCAGATGAGGCCACAGCAAGGACGATAAGCTTCTCGGATCGCAGGCGCGAAATAATTGCATTCCAAAGAAATGTCTTGCCAGTGCCACCACATCCATACACAAAAAAACACTGGCCTGAGTTTCCATAGACAGACTGTATGACAACATCATAGACATTTTTTTGTTCAACGTTCAACTGACTAACGAGGGTACCATGGGTACGCATGAGGTCCTCACAGTCGTAAGCTAGCTCGTCAGCCAGCAGCCTATTTTTAGCTTTGTTACGCATGCTTCGATCAGGCTCTGGTAGACCATAATCAGTCATTAGCCCACCATTTTTGACAAACAAATTATCTAGTTCAAGCAAAACATAATTTTTTAAGTGCTCCTCTGGAACGCTATAGGTAGGCAATTGCACCATTTTTTTAATGTTGTAGAGTATGTCGTCAGTAAAGTATTGGTAGAATTCATTAAAGAGGGAGGCTGCATCACAGACAGAGCAAAAAAGGACTATAGTAACAAGCAGTTGCCGCATCTGAGCAGCTGATCCCCATATAGATGCTTCCCTAAGGGCCTCACGCCACTCACTATCATCGCCAAGAAGACCCATAGCCTGGCACGCATCCTTATATGTTGGATATAGGACACCACCAATTGTTCGGAGGTCTTCATATGAGGTGGCACCTTTGGCAACGTTGAGGAGCATACGAAGGTAATAAAGCTCACCACAGCTAGGATTGATATATATAGCCCTGCCAATTTTGGTAGGCCCCTTGCGAGGGTGCCATTCCTTGTACTTCTTAACCCAGACCCACTTTGTCGGGAATTCTATATATGTTAGCTCTCGAGCGCGTGGGAACTTTCTATTAGCAGAAAACCATTCGGTGAGCGTTGTTTGCATGTAACGTTGGTCATGTACAATAGCAGACAAAAGTTGGTTAGCGGGGTACACAACGTTATTCATGAAAGGAAGGTGCACAGCCAGCCTCTCCACCGAGGGGGTCCTATAGTGAATGTCAAATTCAAACAAGCGCCAGGTAGCTTCATGCGAAGATAGGTAGCGGCAATCGATGTATTCACGGACCTCATCCACATCCTCAGGCTGCCTATGGGAATCTAATGGCTGGGCACCAAGGCTGCTACTACCAACCTCAAATTGCGAATGGGCCCCAGTAACACCAGAAGCGCACGTTTCAATGACAGCCCTAGCACGGTCCGGCCCTTTTGTAATATATTTAAATAGGTACTTGATAAGATGTGTTTTATTACACCATTCAACATTTATATGTGCTCTGAATTTTTTTAACAATGACATATTGTATGGGACAACCCACTCGTTATCAAGTTTAACACCATATCGCTCAACAAAGTGCCCAGTGTCAGGACGCCGCCTATATTGCACAAAGCCATCCTCACCAACAATTGTGTTTGGTTGAGTGCCCTTTGGGAAGAACTTGGAGCACTTGCTGTTTCTCATGCATGGGCAATTCTGGTTCAGCTGACCACAAGGGCCGTGCACCATGAATTCATCGACAAGACTATAACCTAGGGGGTCAGATGATTTATCTGGTATCTCAGCACATATTATTGAGTCAATAAAAGAAGGACGAGGGTCTTTAGTGTTACCTTGAAGCCAAACCAGAATATGAACGTGCGGCAGGCCACGCTTTTGGAACTCAACGGTGTAGAGTGCTAAAACAGAAAAATGGGAGGCACCAGGATTAGCAAAACGGTAAGCAATCAAATAAATCATTCCATGGGAAACTGCTAGCATGCACGACCACAACTGAACAACCTGGAATAATGCACGGGACCACACCTAGACAGACCAGGTAGCCAAATGGCTTGCTCTGCTAAGTCTACTGTACAGTAAGCAATGACTAGACGCTCAGCGAGGCCTATTTTCTAGATAAGAACCACAATGATAGAGGATGGAATTTGCTGGTTATACCTGCACGTGCCTTTCCAAAATAAGTTCCTTTCTTTAACCCAGAAACAAGCTCGTCCACCTTTAGTCTAAAAACTCGACTAACTATATCAGGCCTAGCGTCAGGCCTCTGCCCTGGAACAAATTTAAGGGCATCAGCTATTTCCTGCCACTTTGGATTACATGTAAAAGTAATAAACATATCTGGAGGCCCATATGATCGACAGATGGCCATTGCATCCTGGTAATTTTGAACCATATACCGTTTGCTCCCTGTAAAGCTAGCAGGCAAAATAACCTTCTTACCAACGCCACTGCCATCAACATCGCCCTTGCGAAGGGCATCCTCGAGTCCCCTGTACACCTCCGACCTTAGGTTACTATTGTTTTTAACTATAAACCTAAGTCTATTCTCCTCCACGGATGCAAAAGCGTCAACAATATATTGCTGGAATAATCGGTCACCACGTATCAAGGTGGTTGCCTCACATCTACGCTGCTGTAGTCTATAGGCATAGTACTCAAGCATTGTGACCTCACCCCTGGCTCCAACCCTCAAGGCTGCTGACCTATTGTACTTAATGCCTATTCTGAAGCCCTGGTCCCCATAAGGAAACAAAACTGGATACTGTAACGCCATATAGTTTGCATGTAGATTACTGATTCGTCTAAGACCGCCACCCCTATCCTGAATGATTACATCTGGGCTCTTTTTTTTCTCGGAGAAGTCCCCAACTATCAAAGCAGCTATCTCAGACCCTGCCGGCGCACTATACTGGGGCATGTTCTTGGACCTATCGTGTAACAACCTAAGGCGTAGAGGCTGACACCGACTCTGTACCAGTAAGTCCCTAGCTGCCCTAAATGATTTTACCAGCTCATTTGATTCATCAAACATTCGTACCAAGCCCTCAACTATCTGCTTATCAACCTCGTTACCATCGTCAGACTCTCTATGTCTATCAAAAATTGATATTCGGTTTTGAACTTCGTTTTCAGTGTCAAAAATATAGAGCTGTGCATAAACCGGGGCCGCACCCTCATCTGGCAGCAAAGACCCAATTCTATGGTGGACCTGACCATTAATCTTAAACACATATGGACCAGGGCCCTTGTTTACACCTGAGTCAATCTTAGCACCAAGTGATGTGAATGCAAACATAGAATTATATGAACGAATAGATTTAATAAAACGTTTGGAAAGAACACCACCACTTGGATCCAAGAGACCATCTAGGAACGGAGGAGGGTCTTTTTGAAAAGGCAAACTGACCTTCCCTCCCTTGCAGCAAAGATGGAAACGAATAGCAGTAGCTGCGTCACCTGGATATGATCTTTTCACACGCTCTTGGTACCAAAACTGCGCACCGCAGTGCTGACACTCGTGCGCTGGAGGCCCGTAATAGGAAGTCTCAGTAGAAAGGCAATCTGCAGATGAGAGACGGCATCAACCGAGGAATCTATTTTATCACTACCTAGTATATATGTACGAATCATAGGTTTGTAGGGCATATATTGGCACCTGCTTTTTCCTGAGAAACACCACTGTTTCCTGTGCATGGAATGGAAACCTGCACATTAGCATAAGGGGAAATCCACGCAACACCTACACACACCTATACAAACAAGAAGACACACAACGAACCTTCTTTCTTTAGCTGTCTTTTAGACCTCCGACGTTGCTGCCTCTCACGTACTGTCCCCTCAACTATAGCTAGATGCGGAGGGGAGGGAAGAGAGCCAGAGAAATAAATTTTTAATTAGGGATGGGAACAACGTAAAGGAAAGGGAGATGGCAAACAATCAAACACCTGGAACTGAAGATGCACTCTTCCCACGGTGCCTCTTCCTTGGACGGCTAGAGAAAGTTCGGTCCATGTGCCATTTGCCTGTACACATCCGTAGCACAAAAATTACATGCTGAAAGGACCTAGCCAGCCATGACCGCAACACGTGTGTGCACATGAATTTACTAAATGAGCCATGTAACAGCTCTAAATGACCGCAATCACCTGTGAGATTTTTATCACCACGTGTGTGCACATATATTTACTAAATGACCGCAACACGTGTGTGCACATGACCGCAACACGTGTGTGCACATAAATCCTTGCTGACATTCTAGCTAAGCGAACTCAAATGTGTATGCACATGCTAACTAAATGAGCTTAAGTGTAAAGATTTCCCAGCCGCTCACCGTAGCACAAAAATTACATGCTGAAAGGACCTGGCCAGCCATGACCGCAACACGTGTGTGCACATGAATTTACTAAATGAGCCATGTAACAGCTCTAAATGACCGCAATCACCTGTGAGATTTTTATCACCACGTGTGTGCACATATATTTACTAAATGACCGCAACACGTGTGTGCACATGACCGCAACACGTGTGTGCACATAAATCCTTGCTGACATTCTAGCTAAGCGAACTCAAATGTGTATGCACATGCTAACTAAATGAGCTTAAGTGTAAAGATTTCCCAGCCGCTCACTACACCCATGATTAGCCATTAGTTCAATAAACCTTGTGTTACCATAGTTTGAAAGCACAGACCTACTATATCGTACTTCCTATGCAGTATGTTCTGGTTAGGCCATTATTCGCTCCAGGAAAAAGGCACGACACTTGTACTGGTGGCTTTAGTGTAACAAAGGCCAGGAACAGCAGCACAAGCTACTGCAGGGAGAGGACACTTGCAAGCAATGGGAAGAGGTGATGAAGGGATGATATGAACTATAGGGAAGGCACTTGCAAGCAATGGGAAGAGGCGATGATGCACCAGGCAGCACACCACAGGCTTATATAGGCAAGACGTGGAGGCTTGGAGGAGGCATGGGTGCCCGGGTGCAAGCACCCCATCAATCTAGTGGGGCCATCTTAGGAAACCCAAATGTGGATGCATGTTCCTCGAAGAGGGAGATATTCTACATGCACAGGCAGCAAGGAAGTCACGTGTGCATGCATGAACATCTACCACATTGTCTTTAGCCACCTGTAAATTTTGAACCACATGCGACGAAAATTTACCACACCGGCTTTAGCTACCTGTGCACTCTGAACCAGAGGGGATGCAATTTACCATGTTGTCTCTAGCTACCTGTAAATTGTAAACCACAACTGATGAACCACATGCGACGAAAATTTACCACACCGGCTTTAGCTACCTGTGCACTCTCTAGGTACCTGTAAATTGTAAACCATAGGTGATGGAAATTTACTACATTGTCTGTAGGTACGTGTACATTTTCAAGCACAGGTGATGTAAATCCTTGCTGACCAGTAAATTTTCTACAGGTAAAGAGGTCTTTACTATGGCCCCCCCTAGGACTGCCACTACAGTGCACATGTTCATGTAAAATCTCACAGGTGATAAAAATTTACTACGCTGTCCTTAGCCACACGTATATCTTGAACCACATGTGATGTAAATCCTTGCTGACCAGTAAATTTTCTGCAGGTAAAGAGGTCATTTCTATGGTCCCACCTAGGCCCGCCACTACATAGGCGATGTCCATTCCTGCTAGCCAACAAATTTTGTGGCAAGTAAAGACGTCCTTGGTATGGCCTCACCTGAGGTTGCTTCCTTCAATGTAAAAACTGGGCAGCGGTAAAAACTCCTCTATGTATGTAAAAACTGGACAGCAGTAAAAGTTCCTCTATGTAAAAGGAAAAGACACAACGATGTAAATACTCGTGGTAACTCTCTGCATGGAAACAAACTGGGGAGCGGTAAAAGTTCCTCTATGTAAAAGGAAAAGACACAATGATGTAAATACTCGTGGTAACTCTCTGCATGGAAACAAACTGGGGAGCGGTAAAAGTTCCTCTATGTAAAAGGAAAAGGCACATGCATGGAAACAAACTGGGGAGCGGTAAAAGTTCCTCTATGTAAAAGGAAAAGACACAATGATGTAAATACTCGTGGTAACTCTCTGCATGGAAACAAACTGGGGAGCGGTAAAAGTTCCTCTATGTAAAAGGAAAAGGCACAATGATGTAAACACCCATGGTAACTCTCTGCATGGAAACAAACTGGGCAGCGGTAAAAGTTGCTCTATGTAAAAGGAAAAGGCACAATGATGTAAATACCCATGGTAACTCTCTGCATGGAAACAAACTGGGCAGCGGTAAAAGTTCCTCTATATAAAAAAAGGCACAATGATGTAAATACCCATGGTAACTCTCTGCATGGAAACAACACCTACAGTATTGGATGTTGCTTGCATGCATGCCCAGCCAAATTTTTGGAGCATGCATGAAGGTACTACTTCATCTGGACCGTG
The DNA here is from genome assembly GCA_022457205.1 of Saccharum spontaneum. Lineage (NCBI taxonomy): Eukaryota > Viridiplantae > Streptophyta > Magnoliopsida > Poales > Poaceae > Saccharum > Saccharum spontaneum. The sequence continues at coordinate 704,470 of CM039581.1, read as the reverse complement.
GAATCTCTATCTAACGCACCACCTAAATGAAGCATACGTGGACACCCTGGGAGGCCGCCTAGACGGCGTGCCTTCATATTCTTAATGTGCATTATATTCTATGCAACGATCGATCGATTAACATCCGGTAGGGAAGGGGAAAGAAAGAAAAGCAAGAGTAGTTGCAATGGACTTTGCAAGCAGGGTATGTGTAGTAGATAATTAGATACAATGTAGATGGATCTTATCATCGATCGATCGATCGATGATATATATATATATATGAGTCACATCATCGATCAGAAGAGCACTTGGCCGTAGTTGTCAAAAATGTCCTTGACGATGATCCTGTAGGCTCGCTCGGTGGGGTGGTAGCTGTCGAAGAAGACGTGCTGGGAGACGTCGTCGCAGACGGAGACGAAGCGGGAGTCGCAGAGTCCGGTGACCTCGATGGTGCCGGTGCCGCAGCAGCCCCTGGTGGTCTCGGAGAAGCCGTACCTGTCCCCGCGCTCCATGAGGTCGTCCAGGATGCGGTAGATGTCCAGGAACACCACCAACCCGGCCTCCGCGTTGAGGCCGGCGATCATCTCCTGGATCCTGGCGTTGTACAGCTGCGCCGCCTCGTTCCGCTTGGGCTCGCACGCCCTGGCGAGGCCGCCCCCCAGCGTCCGCTGCGACGGCACGCACCCCACCGGCGGCATCCCCACGAAGCCGATCTTCCTGGCGCCCCTGGAGCTGACCTTGCGGAGGAACTCCTCGGCGCCGCTCACCAGCAGCTCCACGTAGCTGGGGATGTCGTACTCCACGCTGCGGAACGGCGTCGTGAAGTAGGTGTTGGCCACGTCGTCGGTGCCCGCGCACACCACGAACAGCGCGCCGTCGATGATCCGCGCCGTCTCCTCCTCGCCGGCGATGTCCACCAGCTTCCCGCGGTACTCGTCGAAGTAGGCCAGCTGCTGATCCAGCGAGATCACGCTCACTACAACGGGCGTCAGCGGGTCGAATCCGGTGGCGCCCGACGCGAAGCTGACGCCGGTGAGCAGATCCTCCGGGCTCAGATCAACGCTCAAGTAGGCCGGCAGCAGCTGCTTCACTCCAAGCTGCTGGGCTGCACAATGCAAATCAATTAATGGTTGAGAAGGAATAATGTGGATGCTTTACTTGATGCGGAGGCTAAATAAATAAATAACAGCAGAGGTGGTGCGCTGAAATAGCATAGATATATGTACTCTTATATATACTACCTCTATTTCAAAATAAATCAAACTCTAGAATTGTGTTAAGCCAAACTTTCTTCACATCCCTCCTACTAAACTTTAGTCACTTTTAGTCACTAAAATGCCAAACACCCCACTAAAGTTTAGTGGCTTTAGTAACCGAGGAGTAGCTAAAAGTTACTAAAATGTATATGAGATAGCTAGTCACTAAACTTTAGAGGGATCACTAGACTTTAGTGATCACTAAAAACTTTAGTAGGCGGAACCTAACAGGCCCTGAGCTTATAGAAGAGCACGAACCATTAATTAGATGTATATAAGATATATGTTTTTATAGTGTAATTATTTATGTTAGTACACTCTTCTCTGTAAATGAGTAAAGTTGGAGATAGTGTAATTTATTGGAATAACTTTTACACGGAGGGAACATCCATCTGTGGATGCAGTAGTAGTCGGACATCCGCTCCTGCAGGAATAACTGTAGAGATTGATTTAGGGCATGTTTGATCAGTTAAGGCTAGAGTTAATGGTTGAAGCTAAAACTTAGTCTAAATGAGCTAGGGTTGACCGACTAGTTAGTTAACAACTACTCCATCCATCCATCCCTAAATAAATCAATTTCTAAAATCTGTTTAAGTCAAAGTATCTTAAGTTTGACTATTTTTTTTAGGAAAGGGTAATACCGTATATGACATATAAAATGAGCATATTATGAAAATATATTCTATGGTATATCTAAAGATACTAATTTGATGTCACTGAACTTGACGAGTTCTTTTTTCTAGAAGTTTAGTCAAAGTTTAAAAAGTTTGACTTAAAATAACTCTAGAAATCTATTTATTTAGAGATATATATATATATATATATAGAGAGAGAGAGAGAGAGTAATATAGGTTTGGCTAATAAACTAGCCCACTTACTGGCTGATATAGTCCTGTCTGAATGGGCTAAAACCAATTTAGACTAAAAATTACCTGGTTGGCCCTATAATTAATGCATGAAACAGGCCTTATTTTAGACTGCGGGGCATGCTGATGCTGCATCTAATTGTGGTTGTGGCTTCTTTCTTTCTTCCTTAAAAATTAAAACCTGTGCTAGCTGTGCATGTGGTCCGGCTAGTGCTGCAAATAAATAAGCCGCCCATAGACGTACGGGATCCCGGACGGTACAGTTACATGCATGATAGATCTCCACCTATCCTCCTTGCACTTATTATTGCCTGCACTGCACGGATTTTAGAAAAGGCAGTGTACTACTACTCGTATATATGTAGAAAAGGCAGTGTACTACTACTCGTATATATGTAGATATATATATAGAGTGTGTCGTAGTTGGCTGCTTGTATATATTGCCAACATAACTTTCATTTTTTTAGTATCAAATATCTTTTCTTCTTTTTCCCCCCCGACGGATCGGAGCAACAGCACACCCCGCCGGGGCGCGCGCAAGGAGCAGGGACACGCGATGCATACATATAACAATATAATATACCCGTTACGGCACCACCACCATTATATTTGTTGCTTCAACGCATATATTGGGGGGATGCACGCAGCCTGCATGCCTTCCCCTTCGATGACGACGTTTATGAGATCATCAAATTATATTAAGGGCTATATATACACGATTACACGTACGTACAGGAAATGCGTGTCGTTACATGTGCATGCTCGCCGTCGGCGTCACCGTAGTACCGACGGCGACGGTCCTCTCTCTCTGCATGCCATATGCCATGCCACCACCCAACGCCGCATGAATTATATGCAATCTATATATCAGACGGCCAGCGTGGTCGCCGCCCCACCCGCCAACTGCACCACCGCCAGTCTATGCATGGCTACTCATTAGTCACTACTATAGATCATGCATGTGAGCCAACGACCTCGCCGTCGCCGGCGGCCCACAACCGTCGGCTTGCCGTAGTTAGCAGGATAATTTAGAGTCCATCGGATTTGTCCATCTTAAATGTAAAACTAGTAAGTAAATTATCGGCGTGTGGTTCATATACAATTTATAATTTAGACAGCTCAACCAATATCATTTACTTTTGAAGATCTTCTTCTTAAGCACAATTCCCGGAGGCTGTCTTACTCCCACCGGTCGAGTTTTTTTTATATAGTTTAACTTTAATTTCGACCAAATTTTATCATAGTACCATCTAGCTAACTCCACATATATATACCATCGGCCCGACCAGCTCCGCGTCGAGCAACAAATTATTCAGGACCGGACAGAGGGAGTACCGTCCAGAAATGGTAACCGTATTTCACCACAAAAAAGTCAAACTTTATAAGTTTTGACCAACAATTAGTCAAAATTTATGAAAGTTTAGAGCATAAAACTTGCATCAACAGATTTTTTGTTAAACGTGCCTATAAGATGAGATTGATTTGTAGCCATCGGCTTTAGATTATAAGAGAGAAATTAGCGGTCAAAATCTATTTTGTATGAATTTTTCTTTGGTCTAATATGATTATCATTTTTGAACGGAGGGAGTATTAATAATCGGCCTGCAGATCGATGCATGTGTGTGCACGCGTGCGCGCAACAAGCACAAAGACAGAGCAGCTAGGGACACTGAAACCGTATCAAGATTCAAAATGTTTGACCAATAACTTTAAATTATTATAACACAAACTTGGTACGGTTAGACTCATAATTAAATCTTTTATCTAATTATTTAGAAGTATAAATAATATAAAATAAAATAAAATAAAATAAATAGGTGATCAAAGTGTAATTGAAAAGGCTGTCATGCCAAGCCGTGCCTTGTACTATAAAAGAGAAGGGAGGGAGTACCGAATAGCATATGTATGCATGTATATAGTATACTACTACTGAACATACGTACACATTATAAAATTAGTAATCGATTCAGTAGTATTACTCCTCTATATATGTATATAGGAGTATTATACTATATATACATGCATTTATATAATAGCTTATATATCCTCAAGGAAATTAAAGTCCTCGATCTGTTATTGGGAAATGATGCATGGCCATGTCGGCAGGCATGGTGGTGCATGTGTTCCTTCGCATCGATCGATCGATCAGCTCGTGAAGGAACAAATGTTTCAGTGCATGCATGTCAAGGCAGCTCTTGACCCTTGCAAGAGTTAAGGCCCCGTAGTGCAATGCAGTGGGAATTGAAGAAGCCAACCATTCTGATCGAGGAAAAAAAAAAGAAGAAGCCAACCAACAACAAGTGAACAAGAGAAGGAAATTAAATGGGAGTAGTAGACTACATACATACCAATGAGGTCTGAGGGTATGAGGCCGTTGGAGTAGCGTCCGGTGGCCTCGTGGTTGAAGAAGTCCTTGCCGTAGGGCGGATGGTTGGCCTTGATCAGCGTGTGCAGGTCGTTGTTGTTCCCCGGGTCGACAATGGAGTCGCCGAACACGATCACCGCCGTCACCACCGGCCGGCGGTCCTCCTCTTCCTGCTGCGACGACGACGACGCGTTCATCATCTTGTAGTGCAGCTGCTGGTACGAGTACGACGACGACCCATGGCAGCACCTCGCCACCGCCGCCACCAGCAGGAGGAGGAGGAGCGGCGTCGGCGTCGTCATGGTGGCCTCCAGGTGGTTGTCGCAGGCCTGCTGGCTGGGCAGGAGAGCAGGCTTTGACGGCCGGGCGGGGGGGAAATGGACGACGGATATATAGCTGTCCTACGTCTCTAGCTAGCGCTAGCTCTTAACAACAATTCTCTATCTGCAGGTGGAGGACGCCGACTGCTAGCTAGCTAGCAGTAGCAGTAGCAAGCAGCAAGCAACGCCTCACATGCAGTAGCAAGAGTAGCAAGCAGCAAGCAACGCCAAATTACAAGCTACTCGCCACAAGATTCTTGGAGCGGCGTGTAATTTGAGACCGAGAGAATAACTGAAATTTAACTTATGCTGATTTACTGTGAGAGAAAAATATTATTCTTTTACTAAAAAATACTTCTGCAGTACTTAAACAAACAGGGCGGACTGCAAATTAAAAACAGGCAACGGATGTATGCAACACCTCACATGCATGATGCATGTGTAGAGTACTTATGTGTGAACCTGAGCACTTCTATACACTAGTTACACTAGTAATATACAGTATTTCACGGTGCGATGCCCTGCTAACCGTACCTGCTCACCTGCGTGGTTGAAACATGCATTAAAGCTAATTAGATAGCAGTACACTGTTGCGAGATCCGAACGACAGGTCGCTCTACTGCTATCTAGAGTACTGTTCAGCTTGAGCTAGCTATAGCGAGCTGCTGCATGCATTGGCTGCTTCATCACGCACGCACCTGTCATGCATGCCATGCTATATATGTATATCTATGTATGTTTTTTTTTGCGAGGCCGTACATCTATGATCTATCTATGTATGTATGCATACGATTAACACAAAAATAATATATATACAACTAATGGAGCATCCCGGCCAGCTCTTTTCTTTGAAAACAAAAGGAAGAATTGTGTGATTATTAATTGTTATTGGGTAGCAGATGCTGACACGTACGTAACAGGCGGTTGAGAGAGACCTCAGTAGATCAGCATATGCGCATGACAGCTTGACATCCAACTGCATGCGTGCGCCCCATATTAAATTTTCCTTTTCCTTTTTTTTCTTTTTCTTTTTCAGGAATTGAATGAACAAGAGAGGCATGCATGAAGCTAGAAGCTAGTGCATCTACAGCTTGTTAAGTTTGAGACAAGTAACACATTTATATGCATGCCACCTAAGTCTAAGTATATATTAAAATAACATCTAATAAGAATATAAGATACATCCTTCGTCGTCTCATAAAAAATGCAATATAATTCTAGATTTCAACTAAGTCAAACTTTCTTAAATTTATCTAAGCTCACAGAAAGCAGTATCAACGTCTATGTCTGGAAATAGGTCTATTATGAAAATACTTATTTAATATTACAAATGTTAATACTTTTTTAATAGATTTTGTCAAATTTAATTACTATTGATTGACCTGGGGAAATTAAGTATAGAATTGCACTTTTTACTTTTTGATGAGGCGGAGGGTGTGGCTAGGTATATATATTACCAATAATCTGTGTTGCATGCAGCCAACTATTTATTTGTTTATTTATTATCACAAATCGAAAAGCTTACATGGCCTAGGCCATATATTATATATGATGAAAACAAGGCAATTAATAATTGTTATAAAATGTCATGTGCTTACTACTATACGATGGACCCAAACAACTATTTATATTAAACAACACACCTCCACCTCAATGCCATTGTGCGTGCGGTTTCTAGTTGATGAATTTCGACTCTTCTCTGTCTCCTTATTAGAGTATTATTATATTATTAATCTAACACAAAATCAATAAAAGAATCGTCAGTGACAGATCATTTGCATTTATATTAACGTGTAGCAGCTAGGATGGATAGTGACCACTGGGAGTTGCCTAATTAGCAAATTTTGTAGTTATTCCATCACTCAAACAGTCATACACTGTTACTAATTGATGAGGATGCATCATGCATCATGCATGCGGGCAGATGCGTGTCATATATGGGTGCATCATATCATCATCCACATCTCCTCTGAATCTCTGATGTGTGATGGACGATGGCGAATTAATTAGTTAATGACGTCGCATCTATGTATTCCAGACTTGACTACCTGGTGATATTAGCTCCAGAGACAGAGGCAGTGACAACTGACAACTACCAATACTGCATGCATGCTTCGATTGGTTACAAAAGATGGATGCGAGAAAACAATAGGTTGGATTGGATATTAATACTACCCCATCCATTCTAAATTATAAGTTGTTTTGATTTCTTAGATACATAATATAGTATGTAATATATATGTAAGTACGTAACAAAAGCTATATATCTAGAAAAACCAATCATACTATATATATATATATATATATATATATATATATATATATATATATATATATATATATATATATATATATATATAATGCTCCCTCAGATCGAGTTACATCCTATATACATGGTTCTTGTTGGTTTAGACAAGTTTAGAAATGAAACTTTTAAAATTTTGACTACGTATAACTTTTAAAAAAAACTTAGTTTGAAGACACCGACATTTATAACATATATAGATTAGTCTTCAAAAACAATTTAGTAAAAAAAAGATATGGAATCGGAGGAGTGGGAAGGTCTCTGGCACAAAAGATGATATCTCAACAATCTAACTTTAGCGCACTGTCGGAAACTATCATGTGTCACTTAGCACACGATGTTATTGTTGTAGTGTTGAAATATTTATCATGTGTCCCCGATGGAAAGTAGAGGAGAGAGATATGCATGGCCTCATCATCGAGCAGCTCTTTGACGAACAAAGTTATATATATATATATATATATATATATATATATATATATATATATATATATATATATATATATATATATATATATATATATATATATATATATATATATATATATATATATATACACACACGGTAGCGCTATTCTACATCTTAGGTGTAGAATATTATTCTACACCACAAGCCAAAACTGACCTAAAAAAATACTGAGTACTACTGAACCGTGTTCAGTATCAGTCAGTAGTACGCACAGTACCACGAAATACTGAATAATACTGAAACACAACTACTGAACATTACTGAATTTTTTTCAGTATAACAGCTCGGTGTAGAATAGTATTCTACACCTAGGGTGTAGAATAGCGCGCGTATATATATATATATATATATATATATATATATATATATATATATATATATATATATATATATATATATATATATATATATATATATATATATACGCGCGCTATTCTACACCCTAGGTGTAGAATACTATTCTACACCAAGACACACCCAGCCCCACGCCGTCAGACTCCCCCAAACCAGACCTCCCAACCACGCGATCCGACTCGGTCGCACCCGTCCCGGCAATCCATCGCCCCCACCCCCCTTGTCAAAAAAAGAAAAAACGGCGATGGCCCTTTCTTCCCCGACCCGCGGCACAACAGCGGGGCGCACCATCCCTCTGCGAACGGCGACACCAGGCGGCACGCGCCCCAATCCGCGGGCACGGCAGCCATCAGCGGAGGCGCAGCCCAAGCCGCTCCTGTCCCTCGGCTGCCGGCTGTGGCTCCAAACTCGGACGGCGGCGGGCCCTCTCCCGCAACGGATCTCAAGCACGAGAAGCAGGTCACTCCCTCGGCACCTCCGGCCATGGTGGTCGCCCCATCCCCATTGATGGCAGCGGCGGTGGGTCCTCTACGACATCCCCTGGTGCGTCCGCGATGGGAGCGTATGCAGTGGATCTGCTGCGACCTGAGGTGGTAAAAGCTCACATCCCCGTTGAAAATGCTCGTCGACGCTGGCGCTCTCCTACACACCACCGGCGGTGGCACCCTCCCCATGCCGCGTCTGGTAGTGACGGTGGTAGAAAAAGGCCCCTCCCGTGCATCCGGCGATGGGACACGAGGAGGCGGCGCCCCTTCCGCTCTCTTGGCAGGACCCTTCTGCTGAAGCAATACGATACTGAATCCACTGAATGATGATCTTCACATCAAGCAGCAGGAGTAGGAAACGAATACTGATGATACTGAATGATGCAGCAATGTATATGATGGGAATACTCGTTAAAAAAATGGAATATAAAATTAGGATCCTGAATTTTATCAGGAATACTGAGTTAGCATACTGAATGTGAATTAAAAACATTGTTCAGGGAATATGCACAACAATAATGAAAGATACTCTTATAAGACATACTAAGGACTACTGAAGCTAACAAAGTCAACTACTAGAGTCACAGTACTGACAAAAAACTTCAAAGGTACTGACAAAAAATACTTAATACTAATAACTACTTAAAGGTACTAGCTCCTGACAAAAATACTTGAACCTACTGATAAAATACTTGAAGATACTGACAAAAATATACTTAATACTGACAATTACTTAAAGGTATTAGCTACCGATACTTGAAGCTACAAACAAAATACTTGAAGCTACTGATAAAATACTTAAAATACTGATAGAATACTTGAAAATACTGACAATTACTTAAAGGTACCAACAACTACTATAGTACCGGTTGTACCAAGATATTTGAAGATACTGATAAAATACTTAAAGATACTGACACAATGCTTGAAGATACTAACAACTACTTAAAGGTACTAACAACTACTGAAGTTATAATACCAGCTGTACCAAGCTAATGACAAAAATTCTTGATGATACTAACAAAATACTAGAAGATACTGACAACCACTAGACGATACTGACAACTACTGGAGTTATAGTGCCGGGCACCGGCTGTACCAAGAAAATGATAAAAATTCTTGATGATACTGACAAAATTCTTGATGATATTGATAAAATACTAGAAGATACTGACAACTACTAGACGATATTGACAACTACTGGAGTTACAGTGCCGAGCACCGGCTGTACCAAGAAACTGGTAAAAACACTAACAAAGTACTTGAACATACTACCATACTTAAAAGATACTGACAAAATATTTGACGAATTTATCCTACTCTTGGCAGCTATACCAAGCTATTAGCATGTAATTTCTTCTAAAAATATAGATGCATGCAAGTAAAATAAAAAATAGTAACGCATGGATTAATTTGCTTTTAATATGTATGCATGCAAATAAAAATCAATGGACTACGGTCACATTCACCCAGTAGCACGAACATATTTAATTTGTTGATTTTTTTTACTCTCTAGCATAGCCGGAGGTGGATGCATGTCACGCTGTTGTGACCTTATTGGAGTGCAGGTGTGCAAGCTTACAGGTGCATGCGGATTCCTTTTCATCTCCCGCATGGTACATGGAGCGGCCCCATGGGGTGCGGACTGCAGAGCGCGTGGGGAGGGGTCGGGCGCACGGGACGGAAGCGTGCACGATGCGGAAGAGGCGCGCATGCGAGGGGCGCGGCTGGTTTGGTGCGGGTTTAATTAGGCTAGCTGGTTGGGTCCATGGTGTAGAATAATATTCTACACCTAAGGTGTAGAATAGCGCGCGCGCGCACACACACACACACACACACATATATATATATAGGGAAATTATTTTCTACTCCTAGGGAGTAGTTACTCCCATGTTTATATCTCAAAATTTAGGGTGTATATGACCGAACGAAGCGTATATACATGAAGTATATGATCATACTAGACCATCTATGGTATTATATATGTCAAGTATGCATACATACATAGAGTATATGGTCATACTTATTTTATATAGTATAGTAAGTGGCATTTTCGTAATATATTAAAAAGTATGGGTTCCTTTGAAATTTTTTCGCGTAGAAAGATTTGGAGTATCTTAGTATGAGTATATAAACATACTCAAAGTGATAAACTAGTATGAACACATACTTAAGGTGGGTTTTTAAAGATGGGAGTAACTACTCCCTAGGAATATATATATATATATATATATATATATATATATATATATATATATATATATATATATATATATATATATATATATATATACGGCAACGCTATTCTACACCTTAGGTGTAGAATATTATTCTACACCACAAGCCAAAATTGACCTTAAAAAATACTGAGTACTACTGAACCATGTTCAGTATCAGTCAGTACTACGCACAGTACCACGAAATACTGAATAATACTGAAACGTGACTACTGAACACTACTGAATTTTGTTCAGTATAACAGCTCGGTGTAGAATAGTATTCTACACCTAGGGTGTAGAATAGCGCGTGTGTATATATATATATATATATATATATATATATATATATATATATATATATATATATATATATAAAGAAAAGTTATCATGACAAATCGGTCTTGTTAGTTGCGCGGTGCATGATAACGGCTTCATTATGAATGAATGAATGGACGAAGAGAGCTCGCGTCGCTCAGGACAGGGACCCGTATCCGTTTATCCCTCTATATAGTAAACCACGACGACGATTCAGAGAGATGAAACACGCAGGGCACCATAACATACGTTTTTGCCAAACAGAGGCGAGGACGTCCATGATGGCAGCACCTACTGCATGGTACCAACATGGACGAGCAAATCAGTGCTTACTGCTACGAGGTTAGTTTTACGTACGAAGTCTGCTGTTGGTGCACAGGTGCTGCATACCGGGCACAGCTACTATTGTCTGTCTTGAGTCTGAGCCTTCTCCAGTAGCCAGAGTAATTGCGCCTTGTTTAGATGCACATGAAAAGTTAAAATTTTTTCACTCTCTCCATCACATTAATCTTTGGACCCATGCATGACCTAATAAATGTAGGTAAAAATAATAACTAATTACACAGTTTAGTTGGAAACCACGAGATGAATCTTTTGAGCCTAGTTGGTCCACGATTGAACAATATTTGTTAAATAAGATAAAAATGATACTATTCATCAGTTTGAAATTTTTTCAGCATCTAAACGAGGCCTTGGCTGTCCCAGTTCCAGGCCTGCCAAACAAGGACACATGCTGCCGCTGCGGATCCACCCATATCCAGACCGACTACGGAGTACATCTGCAATTCTGCAAATGGATGTACCAGGACCAGTGACAAAGAGAATGGTACCGTTTAGATGCCAAATATTTTACCAAAATTTTCAGATTTCCCGTCACATCAAATCTTTAGACACATACATGTAGCATTAAATATAGATAAAAAATAAAACTAATTACACAATTTAAACGAAATGGACGAGACAAATCTTTTAAACCTAATTAGACCATAATTAAATACTAATTATCAAATAACAACGAAACTGCTACAGTTATATTTCGCCAAAAATTTTGCCAACTAAACAGGCTCAATACTGGCCCAGTCCGGTCGCTCCTCTCCACCTATGCTAGCCAGTCAAGGAGTCAGGCCACCGTAGCATAGACCCAAGGACAGCTATTAATCTCCATTCAGCCGTACTAAGAAATAGTATTTTTTTCTTACAACAAATCAGTACTTTTCAGCTTGTATTTTCAACAAATCAAACGAGACCTGATCCCACCTTCAACCCAAAGCATACAGTCCACCATACAAGGCCAGCACAGCAGAATGAACAGGGAGCAAGACTAGCTAACAGCATCTCTTACTTTAATTTAACACAACCACAAAAACAAAACAAGTCAAACTCCCTGACTCTACAAGTGAGAAAGTTCAGCTCCTCCATCAAAAATCGGAGGTCCTACAACAACCATCCTAACGCCAAGGAAAACCATCTAGTTCATCGTAACACCAGAATAGCATCCAAGCCCCCTGCGCAAACCCACCCCAGTAAACAAGGATATTTGAGCTCGCTTACCAAGCCATCAGCCCACACAGCCGCCCATTTATCACACTCGTCTTTCATAATTTTGTTTCAGTCTTTCATGGTTTTCCTCCTCGTCATAGGCGCCTCCAGAAACCACCACCTCCGTATTCCACTATCTGCTTCATCCTTTTCACCAACTGCCCCAAATCTTCAACACTACGTCTTCTGAATATAACAAGGTAAAGCAAAATCTTACCTGACCGCCAGTAAACACATTCGCTTGTCAGTCTAATACGCCCCTCGCAATCATGCCTCCCCCTCCAAAAATTGCCAAAAAAAAAATATCACTTGTGCTCTGTCACTCGCGCATGGACAAAACCCCTGCAGTCATGGTGTGAATCCGAGCCACTGTCTTATTGTAACTACTGCTGACCAGAACTTTCTTCAGCTACTGGAGCCTCTTCATTACCAGAAGGCGATCCGTTCTGGATGACATCGTGATGGTTCGGCTCCACTGTGCCAGTAGAGCTAGCGGATTCATGCAGACGCATGGCTCCAAGATGTGCTGTCAGATTATTGACATTAGGTCTCGGTACAGACACTGAGCTTGACGGGGCATCAGGATTGCTCTCACGAGGGATCACCCATTTCTCCCAGTCGTTGTGCTTCCTGATTTTGTCATCCTGCATTAACAGACACAGCGAACTATATAAGCACAATAAATTTCAGATCTCAAAGGTCCAAATCATTCAGGCTCAGGCATAAAAAAAACACAAATGCCTAGCATATCTAGGTATGGAATTTAACCTCAAGGATGGCATAAATTCGAAAGCAAAAACCAAGGGGAATTAATTACACCGGTGCATCAAAATTTATGCAGCTCTCGTGATGAGGGTAAAGCATGGACACATTACTTGTAAAATGATTATCTGCAGACTGCGGGAATCAATAGAGCACCGTATTTTGCTGAGACTAAAGCTAAACAACAGAATATACCTTCATTTCCAGTATAGATGAGGACTGCACCGTCTCTTTTATATATTGTAGGTCCTTCTTTAGCCCTTGGACCTGCAGAAAACAGTGCTCAGCATAGTTAATGCACTCCTCAAACATACTCATGATGAAACATATCATGTCTTAAGTAGCGCCCTAGCTTTCCTTCAGTGCTTCGTACAGAAGGTTGGACTAGTGGCAAGGTGGGGATGATGCCTGTAGATAAGGTGCATAGACACAAACATTCAACAGGACCAGAGGAACCAAGATAAGGCAGAAAGGTGCCGGATCATAGCATGAACCCACAGACAAGAACCAATAGGATGCCTAGACATCGTTGAGACAACTATGCCACATAAATCATCAATAGAAATAAGTGGTAGCACTGTAATTCCCAGATAGCAGATTTATACAGGAATGCAAATAGCAAAGAAGCTTCCGTCAACTGTCAAATGGATTAATTTAAAATAATAAATCTGACCTTTTGTACACACAAGAAAACCAAATCAAGCCATCCCCAGCACAAACACTATATAGATCATAGGCTGTGCTGGTTCTAATTCACAAGAACAAAATATGTAAGTTGCACACAGCATGTTTAAATATCAAGTGTAGAAGGCCTCAGCTCATGATATCTATCAAACTATAAATCCTTGCCATACTTTCAACTTCTAAGAAACAGAAAACACCTTCAAACCAATACCTAATTCCACTATAAATGACACTCCACATAGCCCATTAAGTTACCTACATTATCTGCACACAATCATTTGCTGCAACTTCACGTATTCATAATCAGTTTGCAGCCACTCATGGTTCTGCACTTTCTCATGGATGTTATTTTAAAATCAACAAAAAAAAACATGTTATTCTAAGAAAAGGTAATACAGACCATTGGATACAGAAATGCCAAGTACAATCAATATGGAACACTAACTTCAGCCAATACATCAATCTCAATATGGAACACTAACTTTCTCATTTTTTTATTCCTATACTCCAACTCCAATCAGCAAACGATTCCCTCCATTTACAGAAATAAGTAACTACCAGGATCCTAGTATGCAAAGGCGAACGTTTAACTGAAGCTGAGTTGTGTGTTTAGGCTACACAGCCTCATAATATGTTCAGAGTGACCATAAAAAAAATCTGCAGTTTAGCACGCAATCAGAAATATGCCAAACACCATAACATACCAGGCTGCAAGCAAGTCTGCTCGTCCAACCCAGAATAACAACCCCCTCCCACCCAAAAATAAGTAAAATAAAGATGGAACAGAAATACAACACATGTTTGTATACACCAATTACAAAATTGATGTGAAAATTAGTTTCCCCAGCTTCACATTAGGTCAAATGGGTCATCATTCGTGGAGATTTTAACCTCCAAACGAAAAAGAAAAAAAAATAGATTGACAACGCAACCATCATGCACATGTAAATGCAACTTCTATATCTGCAGAAATTGACCACCTTATATAAAAAAGAAAAGTGACATTCTACACAACAATGTCTTTGATGCTTTAAGCATGATCCACAAATATCATAAAAGGTCAAAATAAATCAAATAAGCAACAAAAAAAAGATATATTCTTTTAGAACCAGGTGCAAATCTACAATCACCGTAATCAGCAGG
The DNA here is from genome assembly GCA_022457205.1 of Saccharum spontaneum. Taxonomy (NCBI): domain Eukaryota; kingdom Viridiplantae; phylum Streptophyta; class Magnoliopsida; order Poales; family Poaceae; genus Saccharum; species Saccharum spontaneum. The sequence continues at coordinate 689,406 of CM039581.1, read as the reverse complement.
TCAATATCAATTAATACAATCATTTTAAAAGAGGGTGAGCAACAAATATCACCCCCATGAACCAGTGATCAATGGGGACTACAACCTAACGAGCCAAGAATTATTAGGGTCACAGAAGTTTGTTATTAACTCTAATAACAGAATTCAATACAGTACTGCATGGTATAAATCGACACAAAACTAGACCATTCATGGTTCATGCACCAAAGATTAAAATACACACATTTTAGATCACATACAGCTAAGACCACATTGAAGTATTAGATGCCAACACTCAAAAGATCAGTTTACACTGATTATTTTCCCATAAACAAGTCCCGATAATAATTACTGTTATGCAGAAAGTAGATTTGGATATCATGTATAGAGGTTCAAGCCAATATAATATGGGCCATAGCAATTCTTTTCAAGTTAAGTCGAAACCATCCAGATCACATATAGCAAAGAGCACATGGAAGCTTAAGACGACATCACCAAAAAGATCAGTTTCCGCTGATAATCTGCTCGTTAATGCATAAACAGGTTCCTAAAATAAACTACTACTGTGCTGCAAAAGGTAGATTTTGAGTAGAGTAGGAACAAAATTTCACGTAAACCAGTCCAACCATAATAATATAGGAAACTAGAAAGTTGATATAAACAGTTTAACAATTACACACAAATAAGGCCATTGCTATTTGAAACACATGAAACGATGATCCCCAACATGTGATGCACGTGAGTTTGTTCTTATAATAATAAAAAGATAAAGTTGCAGCTTACAGTAACAAACCATTACATTCAACAGGAAACTGTTATCAATCTCGGAGCAAAAAAAAAAGTTGAAGAACTGCTGTTCCATACATGGGAGATGCAGCAAGTAGGAACTCATTAAAACTACCCGATCAAACAATGCAAGAGTACATGTAAACATGTTTTACTATAGTAGATAGCGAAGGCCAAAAGGTCACTAACAATGAACCAGCAACTGAAAAGTTCAATGTTCGACATTACAGCAAGCAGTAAGAGTTAAGTAGTTATATGGTCACCTTTTTGAAGCCAGCTATAAGAGATATATCAACCCAGCCCTGACCATCCATCTGCTGCCTCAAGTACACATCTGAGCATAGGTTCTCCTTGCTGTGGATCAAAGAAGATGATGATGATCAACAGAAGCACAGCCTTAAGTCTTAACCAATTGAAGAATAGCAAGAGTAGGTCAATGTGGAGACCTGAAGTAGAACTCTATCTGCTTGAGCAGCTTGACGCGTTCCTCTTCCGCATCAGGCTCAGGATCAGGCTGAGGTTCAGGCTCAGGCTGGGCTTGAAAGTAAGGATAAGCAGGTGGACCGACCATAGGAGGCGCAAGAGTCAGTCCCCTAAGAGCCTCTGGTGGTGGTGGCCCATAAAAGTATATGGGGGATACAGGAGACACAGGAGATGGCATGTCTGGAGATTATTAAAAAAAACAATCAATGGGTGACAAGAGATCAATCAAGGGTGACAAGAGATCAATGCAGTAATAACCCAGACTAAAATTTGAGCACCAGAGCTGCAGGTGCAGCAGCAGAGATAGATAAGAAGCTTACCATGGAACACCATTGGTCCAGCAAACGGGCGCATGGGCGAGACTGGTGGCGGTGGAGGGCCCATGAACGGTGGAGCGACAGTCATGGGTGGCGGCGGCGGAGGTGGCGGCGCACCTCGCATGTAGTGGCCCATGCCCATTGGTGGAGGGCCACGATAGAAGGGCGGCTCGTATGCCCCTCTTCGCCTGGCACCAAAGCCTCCACCTCCACCTCCGCCGCTGCCGCCACCGGCGCCGGAACCATGGTGAGAAGGCCCAGTGGCAGAGGCAGCTGCACCATTGCCCCTCCTGCCACCTCCGTTATTATGGTTCCTCTGGGCACCCCTCCCCCCGCCGCCACCGGCATGGTCCCAGGCAGCGGCAGCACTCCGGTCGGGATGGTCTCGTGGAGAGTGATCGCCACCGCGCCTGGCGGACTTGTGGCGGCCGTGATGGCCGCCGTGTTTTTGCGAACTGGAGGAGTTGGCGACGGCCTAGAGACGGAAATCGAATCGAATGGGTCATCCATAATCGAGTATATATGTCATCGGAACTCATATCATCGGATATAGTAACAAGTGTAAGGAGAAGAGAAGAGATCTGACCGATGGGGCGGCGACTGGCGCAGGCGATGGAGCCGAGGAGTCGGGGAGCTTGAGACCCTTGGCGGCGTCGGAGAGCGCGGGCCAGTGGCTGGCGTCCATGACGGCAGGGCCGTTGGGGGAGGGGTGCTTCCAGGCGGAGCGCTTGGCCGGGGAGGGCGGGGCTTGGTCCTGCGGCGTCGGATCGGGCGAGGAGGAGTCGGCGGCGGCGGGGGCGGGCGGCTCCATAGCTAGCTGGCTAGGGTTTGGGTGGGGGTTAGGATGGCGGCGATCCGAGCTGAGGGATGCGCCTGCCACTGCGATTCCTCCTCTCCTTCTCTTGACTGACATGCGCTGCCCACTGGGCCACCCCAGCCCAGTCCACTCACGCAACAGGCCCAGCATTTGGGTCCATTACAGGCCCACGTCGCTCTCCTTGTTTATTCCATCTCTTCACCATCTCTCTCCCGTGTATATGCACGCGCTATGTGATATGATGTGATCAGAAAAAAAAAGTTAGGAGAGGGGCATGGATGGATGCCTTCTTATTACTCCTCGGATGGATAAACAAGCGTGTCTTGAGTAAGGTTTATCTCCATCGGATCTTTAATCTATAATATTATAAAGCTATTCTTTGCGCAATGTCTTTGTTGAAAACAAGCATGTTTTGAGTAACGGTGCGCCTAGCGCTCGGACGTCCGGCGCCACGATGTGTCCGCACACACCTCCAAAAACAACACCCACGTGCAGAAACAGCGTCAGCATGCGTGCGCGCGTCCCCATTCGCGGTCTATCTCCTCCACACCCCAATCCCGCCACTGCGCTGCCATCTCAAGCGTGCTCCCTCGGCAAGCCCCCCGGCGCGCCCCCGCCACAGGCGCCTGCCGCGCCGTGCAGCGCCACTCCCGTTTCGCACTGCACACGGGGCCGCGCCGCCCGAGCGACAATAGGGGAAGGACGCGCGGTGCCTCCGATTCGGAAGGACCCGGCCGCAGCTGAAAGTCCCTAGTTTGGTTTTGGCTAATTGATGAAACCTAGGACTAACCTTTGTATCTAAGTGGATGATTTAGATAAAGGTGGTCATTGAATATGAGACATGGCATTGACTCATATGACCAAGATGATGAAGACCAAGATGAGGCTTGGCTCGATGGATCGGTTGTGAAGGTGAAGGGCAAGTCGAGGCTTCGAAGCGAAGGACCATGCGATGGTGAAGCTTGAGCAAGACTTGGCGCCGACGGACCGATGCAACGGCGAAGAGCAAGTGCAATCAAGGTCGACGGATCGAGACGGTCATGTGATGATTTGAAGTGGATCATATCATTTGGAGAAACAAAATGGGCTCAAGGCAAAGGTATAACCATAGGGCCATTTTGTTTTACACTCAAGACACCATAGAGGGTGTGAGTGGTTTAGGATCGATAGCCGAACTATTAAGAGGGGAAGTCTTATCGGTTATTCGATGCATGGGTGCCACTAGGTGAATTCATGAAGTGCATTGCATGTAGGGCCTAATGAGCTAACTGGAAAACCTTTGAAAATGATTGAGAAAAAGCTAACACACAAGCACATGGAGATGTACACTTGATGGTGTTAGCACATTTACAAAGGTGGCGTTGGTCGCGCTGTGGTTTGCGGGTAGAGAGGGGTTTGGGTTCCTCTCTCCCTCCCGCCGAGCGTGCGAGCGCGGGATTCAGGCGATTTCGGGGAAATGAAATGCCTATTTTCCATTGCGCCGGAAGTCGGAAAAGAAACGGAGGCGAACGCGGTCACAGAGGTGACCGGACGCGATCACTCGCGGGACCGGCGCGTCCGGTCAGTACAGCGCGGGCCTCAGGCGCGCGGGCTAGGGTTTGCCACCGGTGCGTCCGGTGACACGCGGGACCGGCGCGTCCGGTCAGGCGAGCAGCGGTTCACAAGGATGATCGGACGCGGTGCGCGTCCGGTCACACACGATCGGACGCGTCCGGTCGTCAAGGGAGCTTACTGGACTCCGACCGGACGCGGTCACTGTCGCGTCCGGTCGTTGCGAGGAGCGCGTCCGGTCGTTGCTTCGCGGGCGCGGGTGCTGTGCGCACCGGCGCGTCCGGTCGTTTGCAGCAGCACGTCCGGTCGCTCGTTTGATCGTTGGCGCGCAGTGACCGTTGGAGGATCTAACGGACGAATTTGAAATTGGAGGACACGTGGACGTCGCAGGGCGACCGGACGCGGTGAAGCGTGTCCGGTCAGTTACGACCGGCGCGTCCGGTCGTCCCGCGAAAAACGGTCAGTAGAGTTGTAACGGCTCTATTTGTTTGGGATGCTTATAAATACTTGTTGGCCGGCCCTTGGGGAGGTCTCTAGGCATTTCTAACACTCTTGTGCATCCTTTGAGCTAGAACTACTCCTCCCACTCATCTCTCTTTCTTGATTGCAAATCAAAAGTGAGATTGAGTGATCCCAAAGTGCATTGCATAGCTTGAGGGCATCTAGTGGCACTTGTGGGTGGTGTAGCCGGTGGATTTCTTGTTACTCTTGGAGAGTACCGCTCCTAGCTGGCTTGGAGATTGTTGGAGGCGTTGGCAAGAGAAGGTGATTGTTCTTGGCCACCTCCGGTTGTTTGTGAGAGGTTCTTGTGCTTTCCTCGGCGGGACGCCAAAAGCAACTCTAGTGGAATCCGTGTGTCATTGAGTTACCTCACTTGAGAGTGGTGTCTTGCGGTGCCTTGCGGGGCGTGCCTTGAGGGGCAAGTGACTTGAGGGTCACACCGAGGAACCATCTAAGTGTTGGTCGACACAACCGGTGACGTAGCTTGTCGGTGCACAAGTGAACACCGGGTGAACAAATATTGTGTCTCTTGTCTCCCGGTGATTGGTCTCCATCTTGTGTTGTTGTCAATATTGATTGATTGTATATCATCTTGGTGATTGGCAATATCTTCACTTCACCGTCGGTATAATAATCACAATCCTCTCTCTTGCATTTACTTTCACTAGTTTATCTTGTGTAGCCTTAGTAGTAGCTTTGCTTGTAAGTGTTAGCTTGTTCTCTAGTGTAACCTTAGTGACATAGCTCTTGTGTGAACTAGAGATCTTAATCTACTAGACTTGTGGATAGGAGGCTTGCATCACAACCTTTGGCTAGTTTGCTTAGTGGTTCTTGTAGAAGTTTTAATAGGCTATTCACCCCCCTCTAGCCATCTAGGACCTTACAGCAGCATCGTATGGTTGCCCTGCCAGCTTCGGGAGAGACGATGCAACATCGGTGGAGGAGGAGAGATACAATGCCGATCTACTTTTGAAATATCCAAATACGACAGTTGCAACATACGGCTGAAGGCAGTTAAAATACTTGAAACATGCTTCTGAAACACTTGAAAAAAACACCTGAAACACACTTGAAAGCCATTGCAACCATACGCAACATCCAAATAAAACACATGCAACGTATGTGCAAAACATGTGCAACATCCAGATAAACACACTTACAACATGTGTCCAGAAAACACATATGATACATACCCCTGAAACATTTGAAACACTCGACGCATACGCTTGCAACATGCTTCTGAAATAATTGCAACATATGCAACATGTGCAACATCTCTCGATCTACTTTTACAACACCCATATACAATAAATGCATCATACATCTGAAATGACTGAAACACTTAAAACATACATATGCAACATAGCGGAGGGGAAGGCTACGCCGGTCGATTCCGGCCGCCAGAAGTCGGCAGCGACGACTGCTCTGGAGCCTGGCCATCGCCAGTGGTGGCGACGAGGACCGCCGAGACGGCTGAAAGTCCCTAGTTTGGTTTTGGCTAATTGATGAAACATAGGACTAACCTTTGTATCTAAGTGGATGATTTAGATAAAGGTGGTCATTGAATATGAGACATGACATTGACTCATATGACCAAGTTGGTGAAGACCAAGATGAAGCTTGGCTCGATGGACCGGTTGTGAAGGTGAAGGGCAAGTCGAGGTTTCAAAGCGAAGGACCATGCGATGGTGAAGCTTGAGCAAGACTTGGCGCCGACGGACCGATGCAATGGAGAAGAGCAAGTGAAATCAAGGTCGATGGATCGAGATGGTCATGTGATGATATGAAGTGGATCATATCATTTGGAGAAACAAAATGGGCTCAAGGCAAAGGTATAACCATAGAGCCATTTTGTTTTACACTCAAGACACCATAGAGGGTGTGAGTGGTTTAGGGTCGATAGCCGAACTATTAAGAGGGGAAGTCTTATCGGTTATTCGATGCACGGGTGCCACTAGGTGAATTCATGAAGTGCATTGCATGTAGGGCCTAGTGAGCTAACTGGAAAACCTTTGAAAATGATTGAGAAAAAGCTAACACACAAGCACATGGAGATGTACACTTGATGGTGTTGGCACATTTGCAAAGGTGGCGTTGGTCGCACTGTGGTTTGCGGGTAGAGAGGGGTTTGGGTTCCACTCTCCCTCCCGCCGAGCGTGCGAGCGCGGGATTCAGGCGATTTCGGGGAAATGAAATGCCTATTTTCCATTGCGCCGGAAGTCGGAAAAGAAACGGAGGCGAACGCGGTCACAGAGGTGACCGGACGCTGCACCGGACGCTGCACCGGACGCGGTCAGTTTCGACCGGCGCGTCCGGTCAGTACAGCGTCGGGGTCAGGCGCGCGAGCTAGGGTTTGCCACCGGCGCGTCCGGTGACCTACGGGACCGGCGCGTCCGGTCATGCGCCCTGAGGGAACCGAGGACGTCGGACGCGGTGCGCGTCCGGTCACTCACCATCGGACGCGTCCGGTCGTCCAGGGAGCTTACTGGACTCGCACCGGACGCGGGTACTGTGGCGTCCGGTGGTTGCGAGGAGCGCGTCCGGTCTTGTCTTCGCGCGCGCGGGTACTGTGCGCACCGGCGTGTCCGGTGGTTCGCAACAGCGCGTCCGGTCGCTCGTTTGACCGTTGGCGCGCAGTGACCGTTGGAGGATCTAACGGACGAATTTGAAATCAGAGGACACGTGGACGTCGCAGGGACACCGGACGTGGTTGAGCGCGTCCGGTCAGTTACGACCGGCGCGTCCGGTGGTCCCGCGAAAAACGTGAGTGGAGTTGTAACGGCTCTATTTGTTTGGGATGCTTATAAATACTTGTTGGCCGGCCCTTGGGGAGGTCTCTTGGCATTTCTAACACTCTTGTGCATCCTTTGAGCTAGAACTACTCCTCCCACTCATCTCCCTTGCTTGATTGCAAATCAAAAGTGAGATTGAGTGATCCCAAAGTGCATTGCATAGCTTGAGGGCATCTAGTGGCACTTGTGGGTGGTTTAGCCGGTGGATTTCTTGTTACTCTTGGAGAGTACCGCTCCTAGCCGGCTTGGAGATTGTTGAAGGCGTTGGCAAGAGAAGGTGATTGTTCTTGGCCACCTCCGGTTGATTGTGAGAGGTTCTTGTGCTTTCCTCGGCGGGACGCCAAAAGCAACTCTAGTGGAATCCGCGTGTCATTGAGTTACCTCACTTGAGAGTGGTGTCTTGCGGTGCCTTGAGGGGCAAGTGACTTGAGGGTCACACCGGGGAACCATCTAGGTGTTGGTCGACACAACCGGTGACGTAGCTTGTCGGTGCACAAGTGAACACCGGGTGAACAAATATTGTGTCTCTTGTCTCACGGTGATTGGTCTTCATCTTGGGTTGTTGTCAATATTGATTGTTTGTATATCATCTTGGTGATTGGCAACATCCTCACTTCACCGTCGGTATAATAATCACAATCCTCTCTCTTGCCTTTACATTCACTAGTTTATCTTGTGTAGCTCTAGTAGTAGCTTTGCTAGTAGTGTTATTAGCTTGTTCACTAGTGTTTCTTTAGTGACATAGCTCTTGTGTGAACTAGAGATCATAATCTACTAGACTTGTGGATAGGAGGCTTGCATCACAACCTTTGGCTAAGCAAAACTCGCTTTACGCCGTTTGTTATTCTAACAAGTTTGCTTAGTGGTATTTGTAGAATTTTTAATAGGCTATTCACCCCCCCTCTAGCCATCTAGGACCTTACAAGTGGTATCGGAGCCGTGGTCACCGTTTTAATCAAGGCTTAACATCCTTCGGTGTGAAAAATGGCTCAAATTGTGTTCAATCATGTTGGGGGCAAGCCACCGTTCTTTGATGGTGTTAGTTCTTTTGCTCATTGGAAGAGAAAAATGACAATGTACCTTGGTTCTATTCATGAGAGAGTATTGCAAGTCACCGAGAATGATTTTGCTATCATTGATCCCGATCATCTCACCGATGAAGATAAAGCAAATAGAACATGCAATAGAATGGCTCTCAATACACTTTACAATGGTATTGACACAAAAGTATTTGAGGGCATCAAGGATTTAGATTTGGCAAATGAAGTATGGACAAGGTTGAGTGAAACATATGAGGGCACTAAGGTTGTGAAGAGTGCCAAGCTATATGGGCTCAAGAGTGAGTTTGAGAACTTCAAGAAAAAGGATGATGAAACAATCATTGAAATGTTTCATAGATTGCAAGTAATAGTCAATGATCTCAAAAGCTTAGGGCACAAGACTCAAGATCAAGATTTTTGTCACAAGTTCTTATTGAGCTTACCTAGAAGATTCAAGATGTTGATCATGATGTTGCAAAGAGATGGGCTTGAAGCAATGAAGCCCAATGATTTGCTTGGTGAAGTATTGACTTATGACAAATATGATCAAGATGTTGATGACAAAGAGAATGTGGAAGATGAGAAGAAAAAGAAGACCGTGGCATTTAAGGCCACCTCCTCCAAGGGCAAAGCTACCATCATTGAAGAAGAAGAAGACAACAATGAAGATGGGGAATTTGAAATTGATGATGAGGCACTTGCTCTTGTAGTCAAGAAGATGGGTCACATGTTCATCAAGAGAAGAGGCTTTAAGAAGAGAAATGACAACTTCAAAAGAAATGAGCGACAAAGAAAGTGCTTCAATTGTGATAGCACCGAGCATCTTCAAGCGGAATGTCCTTATGATAAAAAGAAGAACAAAAAGGACAAGTTTGAGAAGAAGAAGAGAGAGGCCAAGATGACATTCAAGAAAGGCAAAAATGGTGCCTATGTGATCACTTGGGAAAGTGAAGATAATGAAGAAGAAGAAGAATCATCCAACAAGGCTTTTGCTTCCATTGCTATCAACAAGAAGCCATCACTATTTGATTCATCCTCTTCATGCTTCATGGCTAAAGAAGCTAAGGTATTATATGATGAGAGTGATGATGAAAGTGAAATGGAATATGCTCATGATAGTGATAATGATAATGATAATGAAAATGATGATGATGAACCAACTAAAGAACAACTATATGACTTGATGCAACAAACTAGAGACATAGCTATTGCCAAGGACAAAGAGTGTAAGAAGCTTTCAATGAAAGTAGCAATACTTGAGAAAGTCCTTAGTGAGCTTAAGACCACTCATGAGAGTCTAGTGGAAGACCATGAGGATCTTGACAAGGCTCATTCCAAGCTTGAAAAAGCTCACTCATTGCTACTTGAGCAACAAGCAAAGAAGGAGGTTGTTGTATCATGTGATATAGGTGTTACATGTGATATAATTGATGAATCCTCTAATGAACCTATCATCATGTCAAATGCTAACCCTTCTTGTAGCTCTTCATCCACCACCACTAACTCTACCTCCACTACTAGTGATGGTTTCACTTGTGATGCCTCACTAATGGTTGAGAATGAGACTCTCAAGAGAGAGGTGGATGAGCTCACTCACGCCCTAGGCAAAGCCTATGGTGGTGAGGCCCGCTTGCTTAAGTGCTTGGGTAGCCAAAGGTTCTCTCTTAACAAAGAGGGATTGGGCTACACCCCCAAGAAAGGCAAGTCGGCCTTTGCAACTCCAAAGCCTAGCTTTGTGAGGGGCAATGGTCGGTTTTACAATAGATGCAAGCAAGTTGGGCACCTAGAGCATAATTGCAATAAAAAGAACCAAAGCAAGAACCTTGTTAATGCTATATCTTTTGATTCTTGCTATGTGCTTACCAAGGGTGTGAAGGGTGTGCAAGCTAAGTTTGTTGGTACACCAATTGTGGGCCCAAAGAAGAAGGCTATTTGGGTACCAAAGAGCTTAGTTACTAACCTACAAGGACCCAAACAAAAGTGGGTACCTAAACTTCATTAATTTGCTTGTAGGTCAATTACAAAGCCGGAGGAAGGCATTGGATTATTGATAGTGGGTGCACTCAACACATGACCGGTACATCAAGAATGTTTGACTCAATCAATGACAATGATAGTGGTGTTGATTCTATCACATTTGGCAATAACAAGAAAGGCAAGGTTATTGGTTTGGGCAAGATTGCAATATCAAATGACATGAGTATCTCCAATGTGTTACTAGTTGAAAGCTTGGATTTCAATCTTCTATCCGTGGCACAAATATGTGATCTAGGCTACAAATGCATCTTTGGGGATAATGATGTGGAAGTTATTAGTGTGGATGGTTCAAATGTGGCATTCAAGGGCTTTAGATATGAGAATCTCTACCTAGTTGACTTCAATGCTAGAGAAACTTCTTTGACAACTTGCTTAGTCTCCAAATCGAGCATGGGTTGGCTTTGGCATAGAAGGCTTGGTCATGTTGGTATGAAACAATTGAAGAAGCTTACAACTCACAATCTTGTCAATGGTTTGAAAGATGTTGAATTTGAGAAGAATAAGCTTTGTAGTGCATGTCAAGCCGGGAAGCAAGTTGGAAACTCACATCCAAAGAAGAGTACAATGAGCACATGCAAAGCATTTGAGTTGATGCACATGGATCTATTTGGACCAACAACATATACAAGCATAGGCGGCAACAAGTATGGATTTGTCATAGTGGATGACTTCACAAGATTCACATGGGTATTCTTTCTTAGTGACAAAAGTGAAGTGTTTGACACCTTCAAGACATTTCTCACTAGAGTTCACAATGAGTTTGAGATTAGAATCAAGAAAGTGAGAAGTGACAATGGAAGTGAGTTCAAGAATACAAGAATTGAAGAACTTTGTGATCATTATGGTATTGGACATCAATTCTCGGCCAAGTACACTCCACAATCAAATGGCCTAGTTGAGAGGAAGAATAGAACATTACTTGATATGGCTAGATCAATGCTTCATGAATACAATGTGAGTCAATCATTTTGGGATGAAGCAATCAATACCGCTTGCTACTACATCAATAGACTATACTGCCATCCATTGCTAGAGAAGACCCCATATGAGCTACTTCATGAAAGAAAGCCCAATATTTCTTATTTTAGGGTTTTTGGTTGCAAATGCTATATCTTGAAGAAAGGCACTAGATTGGGGAAGTTTGACAAGAGATGTGATGAGGGGTTCCTACTTGGTTATTCAACTACAAGCAAAGCTTATAGAGTTTGGAACAATTCAAGTGGCATTCTAGAAGAAGTCCATGATGTGCAATTTGATGAAACCAATGGGTCACAAGATGAAGAAGAAAATCTAGATGATATTGGTGGAACTCTATTAGTGGAAGCAATGAAGAACATGAATATTGGGGACATTAGAGCAAAGCAAGTAATTGATATTCAAGATGATGATAAAGATCAAGTGCTCAATTCACCATTCAAGCAAGTTAGTGACTCTCAAGTGCAAGATCAAGGTGCTAGTTCTTCTCATCAAGATACATCAAGTGATCAACCAAGCTCAAGCAATCAAATGCAAGTACTCCAACCACAACATATTGCAAGAGATCACCCCATTGATAGTGTTATTGGTGATATTAGAAGTGGTGTGCAAACAAGATCAAGATTGGCTATGTTTTGTGAGCATGCATCATTTGTGTCAACCATAGAACCAAAGAAGATAGAAGAAGCTTTGAGGGATGCCGATTGGATCATGGCTATGCAAGAAGAGCTTAACAATTTCACAAGAAATGATGTTTGGGAGTTAGTAGAAAGGCCAAATGACTACAATGTGATTGGAATCAAGTGGGTGTTTAAAAACAAGCAAGATCAAGATGGCATTGTAGTGAGAAACAAAGCAAGACTAGTTGCTCAAGGTTACACTCAAGTAGAAGGTCTTGATTATGATGAGACATATGCTCTCGTGGCAAGATTGGAGGCAATAAGGATTCTATTGGCTTATGCTTGTGCACACAACATCAAACTATATCAAATGGATGTCAAAAGTGCATTTCTCAATGGGATCATCAATGAGTTAGTCTTCGTTGAGCAACCGCCCGGATTTGAAGATGACAAGAAACCCAACCATGTGTACAAGTTGAAGAAGGCTTTATATGGCTTAAAGCAAGCACCTAGAGCATGGTATGAGAGGCTAAGGGATTTCCTTCTCTCTAAGGGATTCAAGATGGGCAAGGTTGATACAACTCTATTCACCAAGAAGATTAGAAATGATCTATTCATAGTGCAAATATATGTTGATGACATCATCTTTGGATCAACCAATCAAGCTTATTGTGAAGAATTTGGTGCTATGATGGCCAAAGAGTTTGAAATGTCTATGATTGGTGAACTTAGCTACTTCCTTGGTCTCCAAGTCAAGCAATTGAAGAATGGGACATTTGTGAGTCAAGGGAAATACATAAGGGACATGTTGAAGAAGTTTGGAATGTAAGATGCAAAGCCAATTTCAACTCCAATGGGTACAAATGGAAATTTGGATAGTGATCTTGATGGCAATATGGTGAATCAAAAGGAATATCGGTCTTTGATTGGAAGTCTACTCTATGTCACTGCATCAAGGCCGGATGTCATGTTTAGTGTTTGCATGTGTGCTAGATATCAAGCCTCACCTAGAGAGAGTCATCTCACGGCCGCAAAGAGAATATTGAGGTACTTGAAGCAAACAAGAGATGTTGGACTATGGTATCCCAAGGGGTCAAAGTTTGAATTGATTGGATATTCGGACTCCGACTATGGGGGTTGCAAGATCAATAGAAAGAGCACAAGTGGCACATGTCAATTACTTGGAAGATCACTTGTGTCATGGTCCTCAAAGAAACAAAATAGTGTGGCAATCTCTACCGCCGAAGCCGAATATGTGAGTGCGGGGAGTTGTTGTGCACAATTGCTATGGATGAAATCAACTTTGAAGGATTATGGCCTCAACTTCAAGAATGTGCCATTGCTATGTGATAATGAGAGTGCAATCAAGATGATACAAAACCCGGTTCAACATGGAAGAACAAAGCATATTGACATAAGACATCATTTCATTAGAGATCATCAACAAAAGGGAGATATTGCCATTGAAAGTGTTGGCACCGATGATCAACTTGCCGATATTCTCACTAAGCCACTTGATGAAAAGAGGTTTTGCAAGCTAAGGAATGAATTGAACATTCTTGATTTCTCAAACATGAGTTGAATGCACCCCACTCACTTATTGACATGCCTCTCCTTCGACATTGCAAGGTAAAAGTTGATTGACATGTCATTCATTCTATGCTAAGGACTTGCTAGAGCATGTAGACATAATAATTGGTATGAATGAGCATTCATGATAAATCAAATGAATTTGATGGATATACGTTACCACTATTGCCTCTATGTTTGATTTGATCTAGTGGTGGCATATGACATGTTTGTGAGCTTGCAAACCTAGTGTTGAATCTAGAAGATTTGCTATAAGTGTTTAATTCAACATAGGCAAGATAACCCTTATTAGGAGGTGTGAAGAAGCTTGTCTTTGGTTCAAATCGAATTAAATATCTTTGGCAAGTGTTCTAGGTTGAACCAAAATTGGTGAATTTTAACCTACTCCATCGAACATTTTTTCTTCTCTCCACAATTTGATCCCATTTTTGGGTAAGTTGTTGACAAAGGGGGAGAGAAAAAGATGATTCAACATGATAAAGGGGTAAATAAAATTTTTTGATGCACACAAGTAGGGGGAGCAAGCTCATAAACAAAGTTGTTGCATTTGTTTGTGCATTTTCATATGACATGCTCATTGCACATGTATTTAAATCCAATATACATGCTTGTGTGGTGCAATGCTAGTATAGAACTTGGATGATGAAATGATCTACTAGCATGCATAGGAATAGTTTTACATATGGTATCTAGACTTGCCTAAAGTTTTTACAAGTGGTCCAAGAACCTTTACATATAATGTTGATCTCACGAGGTTCTTGAGCTTTGTTGGGTGTCTAGTTACTTCATGATGCTAAGGATGGTGTAAAGGCAACTCCGATTGGTATCACGCTTCAAAGGTCTATTTCTTATACCTTAGCATCATTTTGGTAGAATTACTCTCCCAACACTTCTATCCATGCATATGTGCAAAGCTTTCAATCCAAACTCTATGCACATATGTAGGGGGAGCTAATGCTACCAAAACCGAGCTTGTGATAATTGTCCAAACTTTACTTAAGAGCAAAATGATTGGACAAGTATGACAAGTTCAAAACTTTTATTATCAAAATCATCTTTGTGAGGGTTGTCATCAATTACCAAAAAGGGGGAGATTGAAAGTCCCTAGTTTGGTTTTGGCTAATTGATGAAACATAGGACTAACCTTTGTATCTAAGTGGATGATTTAGATAAAGGTGGTCATTGAATATGAGACATGACATTGACTCATATGACCAAGTTGGTGAAGACCAAGATGAAGCTTGGCTCGATGGACCGGTTGTGAAGGTGAAGGGCAAGTCGAGGTTTCAAAGCGAAGGACCATGCGATGGTGAAGCTTGAGCAAGACTTGGCGCCGACGGACCGATGCAATGGAGAAGAGCAAGTGAAATCAAGGTCGATGGATCGAGATGGTCATGTGATGATATGAAGTGGATCATATCATTTGGAGAAACAAAATGGGCTCAAGGCAAAGGTATAACCATAGGGCCATTTTATTTTACACTCAAGACACCATAGAGGGTGTGAGTGGTTTAGGGTCGATAGCCGAACTATTAAGAGGGGAAGTCTTATCGGTTATTCGATGCACGGGTGCCACTAGGTGAATTCATGAAGTGCATTGCATGTAGGGCCTAGTGAGCTAACTGGAAAACCTTTGAAAATGATTGAGAAAAAGCTAACACACAAGCACATGGAGATGTACACTTGATGGTGTTGGCACATTTGCAAAGGTGGCGTTGGTCGCACTGTGGTTTGCGGGTAGAGAGGGGTTTGGGTTCCACTCTCCCTCCCGCCGAGCGTGCGAGCGCGGGATTCAGGCGATTTCGGGGAAATGAAATGCCTATTTTCCATTGCGCCGGAAGTCGGAAAAGAAACGGAGGCGAACGCGGTCACAGAGGTGACCGGACGCTGCACCGGACGCTGCACCGGACGCGGTCAGTTTCGACCGGCGCGTCCGGTCAGTACAGCGTCGGGGTCAGGCGCGCGAGCTAGGGTTTGCCACCGGCGCGTCCGGTGACCTACGGGACCGGCGCGTCCGGTCATGCGCCCTGAGGGAACCGAGGACGTCGGACGCGGTGCGCGTCCGGTCACTCACCATCGGACGCGTCCGGTCGTCCAGGGAGCTTACTGGACTCGCACCGGACGCGGGTACTGTGGCGTCCGGTGGTTGCGAGGAGCGCGTCCGGTCTTGTCTTCGCGCGCGCGGGTACTGTGCGCACCGGCGTGTCCGGTGGTTCGCAACAGCGCGTCCGGTCGCTCGTTTGACCGTTGGCGCGCAGTGACCGTTGGAGGATCTAACGGACGAATTTGAAATCAGAGGACACGTGGACGTCGCAGGGACACCGGACGTGGTTGAGCGCGTCCGGTCAGTTACGACCGGCGCGTCCGGTGGTCCCGCGAAAAACGTGAGTGGAGTTGTAACGGCTCTATTTGTTTGGGATGCTTATAAATACTTGTTGGCCGGCCCTTGGGGAGGTCTCTTGGCATTTCTAACACTCTTGTGCATCCTTTGAGCTAGAACTACTCCTCCCACTCATCTCCCTTGCTTGATTGCAAATCAAAAGTGAGATTGAGTGATCCCAAAGTGCATTGCATAGCTTGAGGGCATCTAGTGGCACTTGTGGGTGGTTTAGCCGGTGGATTTCTTGTTACTCTTGGAGAGTACCGCTCCTAGCCGGCTTGGAGATTGTTGAAGGCGTTGGCAAGAGAAGGTGATTGTTCTTGGCCACCTCCGGTTGATTGTGAGAGGTTCTTGTGCTTTCCTCGGCGGGACGCCAAAAGCAACTCTAGTGGAATCCGCGTGTCATTGAGTTACCTCACTTGAGAGTGGTGTCTTGCGGTGCCTTGAGGGGCAAGTGACTTGAGGGTCACACCGGGGAACCATCTAGGTGTTGGTCGACACAACCGGTGACGTAGCTTGTCGGTGCACAAGTGAACACCGGGTGAACAAATATTGTGTCTCTTGTCTCACGGTGATTGGTCTTCATCTTGGGTTGTTGTCAATATTGATTGTTTGTATATCATCTTGGTGATTGGCAACATCCTCACTTCACCGTCGGTATAATAATCACAATCCTCTCTCTTGCCTTTACATTCACTAGTTTATCTTGTGTAGCTCTAGTAGTAGCTTTGCTAGTAGTGTTATTAGCTTGTTCACTAGTGTTTCTTTAGTGACATAGCTCTTGTGTGAACTAGAGATCATAATCTACTAGACTTGTGGATAGGAGGCTTGCATCACAACCTTTGGCTAAGCAAAACTCGCTTTACGCCGTTTGTTATTCTAACAAGTTTGCTTAGTGGTATTTGTAGAATTTTTAATAGGCTATTCACCCCCCCTCTAGCCATCTAGGACCTTACAACGGCGACGACTCGCGGTGCTTGCCGCGATGCTAGTGGTAGTGGTCGACGCGAGCGCGCGGCGGCGGGGACTGCACAGTTAGCCTCACGGAGCTCAAGCCCTGGGAGAAGGCCCGTGCGCTGCCGCGGTACGACCATCGCTTCCACGTCGAGTGACGGGGTGGGGGAAGGGGCCGCGGGGTGAGGGAGCAGGCCACCAGGGTGGGGAGGAGGACGCCGAGGTGGGGGAGTGTGCCGCCGCCGGCCAGGGAGGCGGCCATGGCCGCGCGTCAGGGTAGCACGTGGGGCGCGAGCTGCAGAAGGGAGGAGGAAGCGAGGGACTAGGTGCTTGGGTGCGGGAGTGAGCGAGTGAGGCGAGTTGGGTAGCGGTGGGCGCACATTGATGTTGAACTGATCGCCGCGCAGGCCCGGGATGGCGCGTCCAGCGCGGACATGCCCGGACGAGCGCCCTCACAGAAGCATTATCAATTGAGTAAGGTTTATCTCCTCAAATCACAATATATAAGGAATAGAGCTATTGTGCGATGGGTCGCGCTCCACACGAGCATGTGATCCCATGCTACCGCCAGTGACATGGAGCCTCGCCACAACGCCCGCCCTCTACTCCCTCCCGTAGGCCCTGCCCTCTGCTAATCCGTCGCCTCCATCAACCGGCCGCCAACAAGACTCCCGTGCTCCTGCTCCACCCAAACTGCTGCATCCACCGGCATGGCTAGTGGCGCTCCACCGCCTCACCGCCCCACCCACCGCTCGGGCCTACCTGCAGCCGAGAAGAGCTGGGAGAGGCGACCAAACCCTAACCCACCTCAGGCGCAACAGTCGCGCAGTGTCACAAGCACGCGACCATCGCGTGTCAGAGTTTGCAGTACCAGTCTTTCATGTCACAGGAAACTATAAGTTTGTAGGATGTCAGACTCTTTTGCAGGAGGAGCAGCGGCTTCATTTGACAAAAGTTGTAAGCATCGTTCGGAGAGTGTGTTGTGGTTGGGACGGTGGCCTACAAGCATCATCGCAAGCAACGGTGAAGAAAGAAGAGGCATGCAACAAAAAGAGTAACGAGGGAGAGAGAGAAAAATAGTATGGACCGGTTGCTTGTATTGCATGGTGAATTGAGATTTGGAAGTTTGAGTTGGGAGCCTCTCCACCAAAGCAAACCGTGTTGCCTTGCCTCCTACGTCGTCTCTGCTCCCCCACTGATCTCGCCGGTTCGTCGATGTTGCCTCCCCTGCGTCACCCCACACCGAACCGAAGATCTGCATGCAGTATCAATCCGTCCTCTTACCCTAGGTGGAACCAATGCAAACACCCCGAGGAAACAGGATCGTCCCGTAGTCTCGTTCGTTCATCCTCAAAACCAGGCAGATGCAGGCAGTAAATAACGTCGTCCTGTTGCTTGGTCCAAGTTGATTGAACGGCCCCCTTCTTCTTCCTTCCTTCCTCCTCCTCGATCGCTCACTCCCTAGTCCCTAGCTAGCTGCTAGTCCCTCTCCATTCCGTCCCTCCTGCATTATATATATATATTGCCTCTAAAAACGTCCCAGCAGACGCAACAGGACTAACTAGTGTGTGAGTAGTAACTATTCCACCTGCATATTACGTCGTCTGTCGATACGACCATCCTCCGATCAGCTGGCAATGGCATGCATGCATTGGTTCGCTCATCAATAATCCTATATATACACCGCACGTACATCGATTATTCGATTATATATTGCATTGATTATATATATTGGTTCTCTTGCATGTGTACGTACATACTATTCGATTAATTAGTTTAGTTCGTGCTGTTAACTAGTTTAATTAATTTGTTGCTCTGGCCGGAAATGTGCTCACTAGGAAAGAAGAATGAAGACGAAGAAAGGCGGCGGCGCCGCCAGTGCAGAAGACGAGCGGCGGACAGAGGCGACAACCAAGACGAAGACGAGGAAGAAGGGCGACGGTGATGAAGCAGCAGCAGCAGTGGTGCTGAGGATGGAGCTGCACTGCGACGGGTGCGCGCTCAAGGTGAGGAAAGCCATCAAGGGCGCGCAGGGCGCGGAGAGCGTGAGGACGGACGTGGCGGCGGGCACAGTGACGGTGGCTGGCAAGGCCAACCCCTGGGACCTCAGGGACCGCATACAAGCCAGGATGGCGCGGCACAAGCCCGCCGTCGATATCGCTTTCGTCTCCCCGGCCAATCCCCCTCGACCTCAGCAGTGGCGGTGGAGTGTCAACAAGAACAAGGACGACGGCGACGCAAAGAACAACAAGAGCAAAGGCCGCCATGACAAGGACGGTAACAAACAGGTGCATGTCATGTCTTCGATTCGTCCAAGAAACTGCGATTCTTGTGGATGTGATTACTTTACGCACCGCCTCTAACTCTGACCGTCTGACGGATGGATGCATGCATGCAGATGCCGCCGCCGCCGGAATCGACGGTGGTGCTCAACATCCAGCTTCACTGCAAAGGCTGCACTGACCGGATCAAACGCAAAGCCAACAAGATCAAAGGGGTGAAGCAGGTGACCGTCGACACGGGCAAGGAGCAGGTGACAGTGAAGGGCACCATGGACGCCAAGGCCCTCCCCGACGTCCTCAGCGCCAGGCTCAAGCGGCGGGTCACCGCCGTGGTTGTCCCGCCGATGACCAACAAGAACAAGAACAAGAAGGCCGACGGCGATAACCATGATGACAACAGGGGGCAGGGGGAGGAGGAGGCTGATGGCGCCGGCACCAGCAGTACTGCTGGTGGCGCCAAGAAGAAGAACAAGAACTGGAAGAAGCAGCAGCGAGGAGAGGCCGCAGCTGTACCCGGCGATGACCACGACGACGAGATGGCTTCTTGGATGTCGGAGGAGCAGCAGCAGTACCCGATGACGATATTCCCGGCGTCGTACGGAAGAGGAGGATCAGTAGGGTCGTCGTACCGCGTCGAGTTGCTACAGGGGCCGCAGCCGTTCAGCGATGAGAACCCTAATGCATGCTCCCTCATGTGAAGTAGAGACAAGAAGTGGAGTTGTTCAGGTTCAGGTATCTACACAGTTCATTAGCACATACTGCAGCAGAACTTAATCACAAAAGAAATGCAGCTAAACAAATTCAGAATCAAGACCCACCACCACCCCAAAAGATAGATGTATTCCATCCATTGTCAAACAATGATACTGTTTTGTTCATAAAAGAAAGAATAGAAAACCACACCGCTCATGATACCTACATACACTAGCTACTGCACCTATGCCCGCCTCTGGGTTTGTGGCCAACCAATACGCGTATACATGCTTATGGACAGACAGACATACAAATCAAAAGAACTCACTAAACACCCACGACACTCAATAAAAAAAAAAGCTCAATCACTTAGCACCAGTAGCAGAATGGACACTTGGCCACCATGACCTCCAGTTGCCAAGCATCCTCGCATGCTTCCTTACATCTAGTCGAAGCAACAAGTAGAGAACAATCCGGTATCCAATTGCCATCAGTAGCAAAACCAGGAGGTTCACCCACTTTGCGTTTCCGGAAGATGAAATGTCATATGAGCCTCGAACAGCTTGGACACCAGGTATGGTCCTTATCTGTCCAACAGCAAAGGATGTGCCCACATACTCGTTTTCGACCAAGCCCTGGCAAGTTATAAACCACACCATACGTAACTACTTTTGTTCCACATGAAAAATATAACCACGACTTACACAATAATACCTAGTAAGTATGGTACTAATTTAGCTTACCTGGACAGCATATGTGTGGAACGAAATGAAGGACAACGGGTAAGTCCATACAGGATAAGGCAAGTTTTCTCGTATTCGGAAATACCCAGCCACAAGCATCATGATAACCTGAAATCGTAGCAGAAATATGCTTATTCAAAGTCAACTGACTCAATTTATGCACGCCGAAAGAAACAAAGGGAAAGAAAACTTACGTATAAGAAAATGAGAGTTAAGGTGCACTTGTACGTTTCGAGCCAGATGTATGCAATAATCATCATAAGTGCTTCATTTGCCAACAGGCATACAAAGATGGTGATGACAAAGTACATAAGGAAGCTGAACTCATTCCTGAGCCCTATCAGGAAGTAGAAGACCAGAGACGACAAAATGGAGACCAGGAATAGGAAAGGAATGCTTGATAGGAAGTTCCCTAACAGGAAGACCATTGTCCCTGAATGCCGATTGGCTTCTTCGTGGGAATAAATCTACATAGGAGAAAACCAAAAAATAAGAATCCTAGTAAAGACAGCAATTTTGATTTCACAAGACTTTTAGCTACTTGCAGGATATTTCCATTCTACTAGGATTTAACTGGAGGTGCTAAGGACAGATGATCTCTTAACTTCATGAACCTACTAATAAGAAGACAGCCTCCAGCAAGAAATCCAGAAAGTCAAATTATGTTTGTGCAACAACCAGGGCATTGCAAAATGCCGCCATACCTAACACTGCACACACCACTTAAATGTAGAGTATTTACCTTGACCTCATCAATATGAGCAGGTACTCCAGAAGCACTTAGAAGGATGACAAACGATACAAACGCAAATATCGCAGAAATCCTCACCTGTGAAAACAAAATGAGCTACATCGCAAAATGATAAATTCAATTCAATGAATCAAAACATAACAATGTAATGACACTGACCATTACAGATGATAATGAATGACCAATATTGGTAAATATCGTGCCGACTGACAAAGCAATAAGCATATACAAGGCAAGTCTGATCCAGAAGTACTTCCAATCTCTTGACATAATTAGCAATGATCTCCAGGTCAGAACCACAATTCTTGCTGCATCACTGGCCCTGCCCTTACCTTTTAAGCAAGGGCCTTCCTGCATCACATCACGTAGAGAAGAAAACAAGATGTGTCAATGCATTAGCGAATGCTGTTTATTCAATTATTCTGCATCGAGCATAATTAGATGCATGGTTGGGATTACACTAGGCCACACCAAATGACGCAGTCGCTGTCCCTATCTGGATTTGAACCAAGATCTTGGAACAGCCTACCATGGTGTAGATCATTCCAAAGGGACACAAATATATTTCAAGAATCGTCATGCTAGTCACTTGATTAAAAACTACCCAAAAGGAAGGAACTTCAGATGAGTAAGGATAAAGGCATTCTCATTGCTAAAGTTTAGCATTCCAACATGGGGTGACTCTAACTCCGACAGTCCGACTCTGTAAGATATTTTACGAGTGTGCATGCATGCACGAAATCGATAAACCATATATCATATACACGCGTGGAACGCTACCTTCTCTGTCAGCTTTGCAATCATTGATTCAACTGCAACAGAGTCAGCTGATTGTTTGTACGTTGCTTCCAGTGTACGAATTGCCACTGCTGTATCCATGCTCACTGACGAAAAATCCCCTTGATCATCCTGCTTATAACTAAAAAGGTTTTTATCTTACGACCGAAGCAGACTTCCATCAAATTGACTGAAACTAATTAAGATACAAAAGATGGATTCAAAATGAATTTTAACAGATACCTGCAAATTCTTGCACATGGCTATAATTCTGTCGAAGTCAGTATTGATTGCCCGCAAGAAGTGGTCCGATGGACTTTGCATGATTGGACATGGAAACCCAGCATTTGAGAAATGCTACAGTAGGATAGGAAAAATAAGGAGAATCCAGACTAAAAAGATTTGCAAAGATGAGAGGAACACGTACTGATTGGAAACAGAGTGCTCTACAGTAGGAACTAGAAGAGCAACAATAGGACTACTAAACTGCTATCTTATGGGTTTGCCACTTTTTAAGGAATTCTGTAACTGCTACTTTACACAGGGTTATTTGTTTCAAGCAGTGTTGGTTGTATGTTGGCATGGCTGTCTGATTCGGCTATACTAGAGTCCTAGACACTACAGAACTCAGCAATTCTAGGCGCACTAAGACGCAATAATTGCATTCAAGAGGTAAATTGATAATCAGTTAAAATTACGTGAGCAGAGATAGGAATTGACACCATGTAAAAACAACTCATTCACCTGTAGGCAAACCAATGTTTCTCCAAAAAAGAGTGTGTTCCCATTTGAAAGCAAGCAAATACGATCAAAGAGTCCAAAAACCTCTGTGCTGCTCTGATACATTGTGAATATGATGGTGCATCCTGTGCTTGCGAGTTTCTTCAATGTTACCATTAAGAGCAGTGCAGAAACACTGAAACAAGACAAATAAAAAGAAGTCACATAAACACATCTGCACTTTAATGTACAGCCATACCCCCATGTACAGAGGTAGCAGCTACAGAAACGGCATAGATAATACTGCTCTTCCAAGTAAGCATGTCAAAGAGTTTGTGATACATCAAATGTGGTGGTATCATGTGTTAGTTGTGTCTGTTCAGGACTTGTGTCCGGATCCTATAGGATAGGATATCATTTGTATGTTGCTTTTCAAATACAAGACAGAAAAAAGGCAAATATGCATCAGACTGGAAATGAAAGATACCTGTCAAGATTATAGAGTGGTTCATCAATGAATAAAACATGTGGTCTCATCACAAGCTCTCTCGCGATGCTGACCCGCCTTCTTTCTCCGGTAGGGAGCCTTTTCATAAAACAGTTTCTGCCAATGAGTTTGTCAGCATGGTCACCTAATGACATGGCTGCAATAGCATCCTCCACGATTGACTTTTTCGAAGATAAGAAACCAGGAAGCTGCAGGAGTGCCGAGAAGTATAGCATCTCACGTACTGTGAGGGATTCAATAAGCACATCGTCTCGGTCAACATAACCCTGAAAGTGCCCCAAGAACAGTGGTAAATGCCCCCATCACTGTATCATCAACAAATGTAAGCATACAAGCTTATAGAATGACTGGTACTAGTATGGATGAAAGAACACTGTGATTGAGCTATACAAAATGTGATTGCTTGATACAAGGCTAATCAGTGTACTAGTCGTTGGAAGTTGAGAAAAGTTCTAAACTTGCGTTTTCCCTGGATGTGAACAGTGTAGTGGGAATAGTAAATGCACCCACTGACACTGATGAAAGCTTTTGAAAGTACTACTAGTACCATTTCAGATGCAAAATTAGGAAGAAGGTGCTTACATATGATCCGTATGGTAAGGGAGACTTGGCGCCGTTGGCAAAGACTTCGCCGTATATCCTCTCGGTAGCACTGAGCCTCCCTGATGGAGTGAGGAAAGGCAAATATGACAGTTAAACGTCAGTGGCCGGAAAGAATGTCATTTGGAATTGCAGTCCAAATCAGCAGCATGAATGGAAATGAAAGCATCATTCTTTGGATACTAAAATCGAATAGAATAGATTTATGGGAGAAATAGAAACAGAAAAGTAAACCTGCAATTGCTCGGAGCAGTGTGGATTTGCCGGAGCGCGCGGGGCCCATAATGACGGTGAGCGTGGCCGGCAGCGCGTAGCCGTTGGAGCTCTTGACGAGTCTGTCGGAGAAGCGGTTTGTGGTTGCGGCGAGGGAGGAGACGGTGAGGTCCTTCCAGACGAGGGTAGCCCCGGCCAGCTTCCGGTCGCGGCATGCAGCAGAGGCGGAGGAGGGCCCGGGGGGCAGGGAGGGCGAGGGGGAGGGGTAGGCGCTGCTTGCGATGGATATGGAGGCGGTGGCGAGGTGGATGGTGTCGTCGGGGTGGATGTCGTCCCAGTCGGGGGAGTCCTCGAAGGAGATGGGGCGGCGGAGCGCGCCGGGCTTGGGCAGGTAGTAGCGGCGCGCGGGGCTGCTGGCGGAGGAAGAGGAGGAGCGGTATTGGTCGGAGGACGCGGCGACCTCCATTGCTCGGCTCTCTGCTTCTCTCTCCTTCCCTGCTGCTGGGGTGGGTGCTGGGTGCTGGGTGCTGCTCTGCTCCCAGGCTCAAGCTAGCTAGCTAGGAATGGGATGGTGGATGGCGGCCACTCTCCCTCTTCCTCCTCACTCCTCAGTCTTTACTGCTCTGCTCTCCTCGCCGCTTTTGCTTTTCCGACCCGCTTTTGATTTTCACAACTTCTTTAAATTCCTTCTCTTTTGGGTTGGCTTATGTTCCCGACCACGATTATTTGTACACCGTTCTTCCAGCAATTAAAGTAAGCTCTGCTTTGGTCCTTGACAGTTTAGGTGTTAATAATGTAGTGTTCTATAATAACTTTTAAAACCGATAAAGTTCGGTTTAAGATAAAATTTTGCTGACCTATCTCTATTTTGACACCGATGGGGTATGTGGCAAAGAGTCTGTGAGAAAATAGAGAGTGAAATGCACTATACTAGTAGGTCATTAATTTTTCCCACAACATCATCTGTTTAGATAATGGAAATAGGTCTGTCTTCATCACTGTCAACAAGAGAATCAGTCCACTTATTAAAAATATTTAACTACATAAATGTCCCACTCAAAACTCAATTCTAGCATTATGAGGTCATCCAAAGGTTAAAAAAAATTCATTGTCGGCGCCTCTGGCACTTGGCACCTCATCTAGTAGTTCCATATATTCTCAAAGTCATTATTAGGATCTTTCGGCTTTTCAAGTGGTTCATTCTAAGTTTACTCTAGATCCATTTATAAAACAGAACAAATACTCTATAAGTTCATCAAATATGGACAGTGCCTCCAATATGTTGTTTAGCAACAAAATATAGAGTTACATATTACTCCCTCCGTCCTAAAAAGAATGCAATTCTCACTCCCTGACGAGTCAAAAAATTTCAGTTTGACTAATATATATATATATAAATACAAATGTTTATGATGACAAATATATATCATTAGACTAACTATGATATATAAATAAATGTTGATAATTGTTTCTAAAAACTTAGTCAAATTTAGAAAAGTTTAACTTATCCAAAACCTAGAATTGTATCTTCTTTAGTATGGAGGGAGTCTCTATAGATGTTAATTTCACGGTACACAGGCCAACATAAGTGTCACTCAACTAATGTAAGCATGTTACCACTGCCACTTTTAAGACCACCAAGTCAGGTAGTGCAAAGAGCCAATGACTTGCATTGCTACCGCCATAGGCATCGAGTTTGGAGCATATCATGTGCATGTGTCTACCAAACGAGTGTGACACACTATGGTCGACTTCATATAACCCAGAGTCTATTTAGACCATCCAACTAAAGTTTAGTTGGACTAAATTTAATCATTTCAAATTTCACTGTGTGATAGTTAAATATTAACTAAACTTTAGATGAGTCATGCTTAGATGAACTACACAATCCTTCGGGCAAGTAGCTTTCTTGAACAAAGACTTATGTAAACCTTTTAGTGAACTAATAAACTAATTGTTAGTTGCCTTTCGTCTTTTCATTTCAAAATAGTATTAGTTAGGTTAAGAACTAAAAAATTAATTTACTTCTAGTTCATCTATTTGAATACCTAAGT
The DNA here is from genome assembly GCA_022457205.1 of Saccharum spontaneum. Classification (NCBI taxonomy): domain Eukaryota; kingdom Viridiplantae; phylum Streptophyta; class Magnoliopsida; order Poales; family Poaceae; genus Saccharum; species Saccharum spontaneum. The sequence goes on along the minus strand of CM039581.1, from coordinate 663,243 downwards.
GTAAAGTTTAGTCTACAATATCAACCAGGGCTTTAGAGGTTCACTGGGTGGGTTGTGATGTTTTGTGTCCTTGTGTGCACAAGCCGCAGAAAACTTGTGGCATGTGATTTGTGGTAGGGCCCGCCCTGCAGAGGCAGACTGCTCCTTCAGCTAGATGTAGTAGAGTGCAGTACGTGAGCAATGCTAACGGTGTGAGAAAGCGACAGCAGCAGCAAAGCGCAGAGAGTCCAGGAAGAGGAATCAGGATTCTTCCTTCCTTGTCAAGTATCGATTAATCCGTTCCGTTGGCAAAGTATGTTCACCTAGCTTCATCTTCATGTGACAACGAAAGTATCTAACATGCTCACCTTTCCGGTGCCTTTACTTGTGCTTTTCTTTTCGTTTTTCATTCACAGTTGCCTAGTTTTTTTTTCTCTTTTCGTGGCTCTGCAAGTTAGTATTGAGTATTTTCTTTCTTTCTTTTTTTAGCTCGTACTTCCTCTATTCCAAATTATAAGTTATTTTGGTTTTTTTAATACATTAATTTTACTATGTATTTAAACACGTAACAAAACGATGGAAATCTAGAACGACTTAAAATTTAGAACGGAGGGAGTACATGGTTAAGTTTTTCAGAAAAGAGAGAACTTTGTCAAGATGAGTGTCCCTGACCTACACGAATATATTTTCAGCAACTAATTTTGGAAACGCACAGATGTATTTTAAAAATGGGTGTAGGAGTGTAGCTAAGCTCAAGCTCACTCGAATTTTTTTTACTCCTTTGGAGGACATGGCACCATGGCAGCCAGCCCGGCAGCGGCAGCCGGCAACCGCCAACCAGGTGTGTGCAATGATCAATCCCATTGCATTGCAGGCTCCACCACAAGAAAAAAAAAGCATCCTAAGATCCAATCCAAATCCATGTCATCAAACAAGGGTCAAAGATATTTAGACGGGGTCAGTCTCAGTCATATTTGCTGCTATTCTACTACTCTGTGATTATTTATCATCTCTGGTCAGTCTCTACATGAGTCTGTTGGAGCTATACACATCCCTGATTAGCTTTAGTAGCCTTGTCCTTGCGACTGCAAAGCCCGCAGTTGTAAACAGACAATTGCCTGCCAGTGTATGCCTGGCCTGCTCAGCTCCAGCTCCAAATGGACCAACCAAACTGGTACTACTCCTATATAAATAATGCTGTCTGTAGCCTTGCAGCCAACCAACCAGATACTGTCAGAGGAATACCATTGAGGGTGTGTTTAGTTGGGTGAAAAGTTACGGTAGCATTTTTATTTTTATTTGACAAATATTATTCAACCATCAAGTAACTAGGCTCAAAAGATTCGTCTCGCAAAAACCAGACAAACTTAGCAATTAGTTATTTTTTATCTATATTTAATACTTTATGCATGCGTCCAAATATTTGATGTGACGAGTGTAAGAGAAAATGTTTTGGGTTTGCATGGAAAGTGAACCGGGCCTCATTAGAAGAATGAATGAACGCCAACTTGCAAATCCAATGTACTGTACTCCCTTCGTCCCTAAATGTCCGTCACTTTATGCTTCTCGAGAAACAACTTTAATTAAATATATATTAAAAAATATTAATATTTATGGTATATAATTAATATCATTGGAAAGGTCTTTGAATCTAGTTTTTTAATAAATTTATTTGAAGATACAAATGTTGTACGCATTTTATACAAATCGAGGTCAAACTTGCAGGCAAAAAACCGGAAACGACTAACAATTAGGGACAGAGGGAATACTCCAAAAGAACATGCCAAGCAGGAGTTGGCACTCCTACTTATTACATCAAGAATAAGTGTACCTCGGTTCTCTAGCCCAAAGGAAGTTCAGCATGTAGCAACAGTTTTTTGTTGTTGATTTTGCCTAGGAAAATATACTTATTACATCAAGAAACCGACGGCAATGGATCTGCCGTAGTGAAGTGTATACTGCTTGCATTTGTCGTATATACACGACAATTCCATTGGCTGCCTCTGCCCTTTGGGATTTGGGAAGGGAATGTGTGATGTATACAAGTCTAGATGCTAAGAGCTGGTTTCGTTCAGTTCTCTATCAATTTGTACATATATATGGACAAGACAATGCATATGCTGAAGAGACTCATCATCAGCTTAATTGTGTGCTCTGCTCAAGTTAGCAAATCAAAGTAGACGTGGAAGCCCTGTGCCGAGATGCTGTTTTTCAGCTTGTCCAGGGCCTTGTTCTGCACCTGGCGGATCCTCTCCTTGGACAGCCCGTACATGTCGCCGATGACATGAAGGGTCTTGGGCTGCCCGTCGTGGATGCCGAAGCGGTGCTCGATGATCTCCTTCTCCCGGGGGCTCAGCATCCCCGCCAGGAAGCTGCGCACCTGCTGCCGCATCATCAGCCTGTCCACGCTCACCTCAGGAGGCTCAATGTTGGGGTCCTCGGTGACCTCCTGCACGCACGCAGACGCAAGACCATCCATCAGTGGCAGTGGATGCAATGTAATGTTACTTGCCTGGTATTGCACCATGATAATTACCGTACCTGGTACGTGACACCGTCATCTGACCAAACCCGATCCTGCATGGACTGTGGTTTCCTGGTTTTGACTCTCAGTTTCGCAAGCTTCTCAATTGTGATGCCAGCGCGCCTTGCGACGTTCTCATTCGTTGGCTGCTCCCCGTCCATTATGCATTCCATCCTTGCTTTGCCCACCTTCCTCAGGAGTGCAAACACACTCTCCTGCAACGCAACAGATACAACAGAAACAAACCGTCAGGATCAGCAAGCATATGTCCATACAGGCCTACATGGGTACAGCCTTGACAAGTACTATTACTCCTACTTCTTCTCTATATTAGTACTAGAAGAAAATTAATACCGGCAATCGGATTAGTCTTGAGTTCTTGAAGATGGACTTTTTGATCGATTGACGTATCCACCAGTACGCATAGGTCGGAAATCTGCATCCCTTGCTCGGGTTGAACTTCTCAAAGGTTTTCATCAACCCACAGCATCCATCCTGGCATTACAACTGACACACATTCAAAACCAAGAAAATCTCATAATCCCTGGAAAATCTCGTAATAAGCAATCTAAACGCGTCAAACCTGCACCAGGTCCTGAATGTCAAGGCCATGTCCTTCATATTTCCTAGCAACATGTATCACAAGGCGAAAGTTGGAGCGGGCCATTTTCTCTCGGCACCGTCTTCCGGTGCGCACACAGGATTGCAACTCCCTGCAGCTCATTCCTACAGCTTGAGCCCACTCTGCAACTGTTGGTTCACGACCACATTGAGCTTGCAGTTTACGCTGAGCCTCCTCTAGCTTCATAAGATTCTGTGCAAAATTAAATCACAATTCTGCATCAGTAATTATTTAACTGAACATCTGGGCATTAAGGAAGGACAGCGATATTAAATCGAAGAAGTTGTGCCTGTATTTGACTGAACATCTGTTGCTCCTCTTTTGCTGTCAAGAACTCTGTTGTCTCTCGATCCCGTAGAAACAACCTAAAAGGCTCATCTGGATCAAGAACTCTGCCAAACTTCTTTGACTTCTCTTTTCTCTTTGAGTTCACGCCACTGCACGGAACGTCATTGCTCAAAGCCCTGTGGGCGTTGCGTTTCTTAGATCTCCTCTCAAGTAACCGAGTGGATCTAATAAACACTTGGTCATTGTTCAGCAGTCCCTCGTATGAATGGCTTGGATCCACACTGGTGGCAACACAATGGTCAGGATTAGTATAATAAAAGAGCGTGATTGCTTCTTGTTGTGTTCCTACACTGATCTGACCACATAAAGAGTGTTTGAGGTGGAAAGAAACATACCGGTAAGGCTGTGGTACATCCAACCGGGTGTCTGAAGTGCCTGATTCTTCTGCTGGCAATTCCACCTGCTTTGTCAGCTTGCCAAGATCCAAACTCCCAGGTGTTTTGGCTGTTGATGCTGAAGAGCTCTCCGAAGTAGAATCATCCTCTTCACTGCCAATAAATTTAGGTCAGAATAATCGCAGAAGTGCTTCGCATAACAGCGGCTGTCAAAAAAGGGTGGAATGGAAGGATGAGTAGTAACTATGAAACTGCAAAATAACTTTGGAAGAGGGGAACATAAGCTGCCGTACGTGAGTGCTGGCTGGTAAAGCACTCGGCTTGTTGCTTCTTTTAAATAGCTCTCGAAATCAGTATCCTCAGCCGTGAGCTTCCCGCCGTCGACGTGCTGGTCCAGAGCCTGCAGAGAGAACCCAGGAGTAATATGAAATCAGGAGCATATATACTCCACGAAAGTGTAGTAGTAGTAGCCTAGTAGGTATAAGGTGAAACAATGACACACCATGCCTAGCAGCAACTCAAGCAAAGCCTTTTCGCCCTTCATGGTCAAGGTGTCTTTGGAACCGTGAAGCTGCTCCTCTGCCACAAGAGACGGTGAGTAGTGGCACACCGTGGATGCTCTGCTGGTGTTGTCATGTATCATTGGAACTGCTGCCAGATCGTAGCCGATGAGCTCAGGGACAAGAGCAACATACATACTCGATAATATCTGCAGATTAGAAACGAGAAGGATAGGCTAGGATATATATATACCTGTGGTGCGGGATGGGGACGGGGAGGAGGAGACGGACGTACTGCTCCTGAAGTTTGGAGACGAGCTAGCAAAGAGGGGCGACGAGAGGAGGCTTCTGCTGGAATTCATGGAGGGAGGGAGGGATCTTGGGCAAGATAACAGAGGTTGAAGAAGGAGAGGCAGAGATGGATATTGGTGACAAGCCCCTCTCCTTGAAAGAGGGGAGAGGCAGAGAGAAGCCACAAACGCAGGCAGGCAGCACAGTTTGATTGGTTCACTGTCCCTGATGCCTCTGCTACTCCTATCCAGGAGAGGGTTTGTTTGACGAGCTAGATCATTTCATTGATCGCCAGGTGGCAGGTGGCTGATTTTTTTACCAGCTGAGCTGGAGGCAGTGGCATTTATGGGCGGGCGATGGATGCGTACGTACGCGCAGGGCCGGCTGCTGCTGTGGTGTGAGAGGATAAGGCGCGCAAGCAGCTCCATGAATTTGCTGCCATGTGGGGGCCACCGGCGGTTGCCAAAATGCCAAAATCCCCCTCCACCTCCATCTTCCGTCGAACAGGTCCTGCGCATGGCGAGATGATGAGAAGACAGAGACTCGCAATTGATGGCCGCCTTGGCACTTGGGAGCCAGGACCGCCATCATGGAGACGAGGTCGTCGCTCAAATCATCAAGAAGAGCGACCAAGGCCACCAGCAGACACTGATGGGGGACGGGACGCCATGGCTTGGCTGTGCTGCCGCTCTGAGCTCGGTCTCAGTCTCACAAGCAAACTAGAGCCAGCTGACCAGGTGCCTCTTGCTTAAAACAAGTCCTTGTACCAGTTGCTCGTCTGCACCAACGCAGAGCAAAACTCAAGAGTCCAATTCCTCTCCGTGCTTTGCAAGAGCAAGCACAATCAATCAACCTGGCTCAAATTCCATGCAATTCGTTCACTACGAGCAGTTGAGTACCGACCAAAACAGCGCATAGCAATTCGCCTCATGGATCCCACATTGATTCAATTTATTCTTGCCCACGCATGACAAAAATAGTTTATCAGTTTTCTCTCCCTTGTCACTCTAATGATCACCACAATTTCTTCTTTTTTGCACGCTCGTGCCTGTTCCGTGCCTAGTAAAACTGTTTTCACTAGTAAGTATTACATGGTGAACGAACCCTAGGGTACTGCTGCAGCTGCAGGAGCCTTCTGTGGCTTCTCCACAACGATTGCCTGGGTAGTCAGCACCATTCCAGCCACCGAGGCGGCGTTCTGCAGGGCGCACCTAGTAACTTTGGCGGGGTCGATCACACCAGCCTCCACCAGGTTCTCATGCTTGTCCGTCATGGCGTTATAACCAAACTCCCATTCGCTTTCCCTGATTTTATCCACAATCACCTCGCCTTCCACCCCAGCATTATGCGCTATCAACGCTGCAGGTGCCACCAAAGCCTGAAAATAACCAGTAATATGTATCAACAACATTTCTTAAAAAAAAAATAAAGAAAACCATAAAGTCCAGATGCTAAGAACAACAATCAATACCTTCTGAATGATATCAGCACCAAGGCGCTCTTCAGGATCATCCAACGTCTCCTTGATAGACGATACAAATGTTGATAGATGAACATAGGCTGCACCACCTCCTGGAACAATACCTTCCTCTATAGCTGCAAAAGTTGCATTCTTTGCGTCCTCTATGCGGAGCTTGCGGTCCTCAAGCTCTGCCTCGGTTGAGGCTCCAACCTTGATCACAGCAACTCCACCAGAAAGCTTTGCAATTCTCTCTGCCAACTTCTCAGAGTCATAGGCCGAGTCCGTCTGAGAAAGCTCTCTTTTCAGCTGAGCAATTCTGGCCTGGATATCATCTTTGCTAGCAGCATCGGCTATAATGGTCGTCGAGGAACTTGAGATTGTAACTTTCCGAGCTATGCCAAGCTGCTCCACTGTTGTATTCTCAACTAGTAGACCAAGATCTTTGGATTGATATTCAGCACCTGAACAAAAGAATTACATGCAGAAACAGATCAGAAAACCACTGGACTTTCAAGTTCAAGTTAGAAAATCTATGCATGTATTATATCACAAGGTCCAATCAATTCGTTGACACCAAACACAATTCTAGTGCTAAGCTCATCGATTGGAACTTACCATTACAAAGTTTTTATTTCTACCTAAACAATAAGGAATACCATTAAGCTTGACCATATTCTAGTAGAAAACAGAGGTGTATTGATTCAAACAGACAATGGCAAGCGGGGTGGGGTGGGGTGGGTGGGGGTGCGGTGGAGGTGGGGCGGCTAGGACAGGGATATTGGTTGACAATGGTAAACATCATAAGAATACTGACCAGGGTACAAACAAACTTGCCGAAAGCAGCGAGTAGTTTTACCTGTAACAATGGCAATGTCCTGAAGAAGAGCTTTACGCCTCTCACCAAAACCAGGAGCTTTGATTGCAGCCACATTTAGAATTCCTCTAAGCTTGTTTACGACTAATGTTGCCAGCGCCTCGCCACTTACATCCTCTGCAATTATAAGAAGTGGCGCTCTTAACTGTGTTGTCTGCTCCAACAGAGGAATGATTTCTTTTATCGATGATATCTTCTGATCAGTGACAAGAATCCGAGCATTTTCAAACTCAACAGTAGATTTTTCAGGATTGGTGACAAACTGAGGGGAGGTATATCCTCTGTCGAGCTGCAGGCAGAAGGGAGAAATAATGAACTATTTCAGCACCAAGAACGACAAGCTTTACATATTAATAAACTACAAAACAGAAAACAGGCATCAGCCAGGGAGCAGTCCTAGCTAGGCTAATATATTACCTCCATCCCTTCTTCAACTTCAACTGTCGTCTCAAATGATGATGATGACTCGATTGAGAGGACACCATCAGGGCCAACCTTGTCAATAGCTTCAGCAATCATAGTCCCAACAAATTCATCATTTCCAGCTGATATGGCAGCAACAGCTGAAAGGAAAAGGCAGCAACATTTTATAAAGCATGTCCTCCTTTCCCAAGGTATAAGATCCATTTGCAAGCTTGTGAAAAGAGACCCTAGATGTGTCTAAAAGGTCAGACCTTTAATATCCCCGCTACCCTTGACTGGCCTGGACTTCTTCTCAAGTTCCTCCACCAATTTCTGAACAGTCTTATCGATGCCCTTCTTAACTGACACTGGATTTGCCCCTGAAGTAATGCTCAACATACCCAATTTTATGATCTCCCTAGCGAGAACAGAGGCGGTCGTGGTTCCGTCACCGGCTGAGTCATTCGTCTTGCTAGCAACCTTTCATTTGGCAGGCAGATAAATGCATGAGATACATGGTGAATGAGTTACGCCCATGCCCATGCGTGCTGGACTTGCGCAAGATAACAAACAAAATGAAGCAGATAAGAGGTAGAAGGAATGGTGCTTACTTCACGAATCAATGCAGCACCAGCGTTCTCCATGGGATCAGCGAGCTCAATAGCGCGAGCAATGGTAACTCCGTCATTGACCACTTTGGGGGTTCCAAACTCATCCAGGACAACATTCCTTCCTGCCAGTACGGAACAATATGGAAACCAAGTGAAAATCAGCCCAGGCGTTGAAAGAGACCATAGGAGGAGGTGGGCAACAAAAGACCGGTTTTTGTAAACCCAAACATCATCAAGACACATCAAAGGGGAAAAAACAACACAGCTCACAAGTAAAACGGTGATAGTGTCACTGTCACATCAGTGTTTTGCTAGGATATGATAGGATGTGAAACTGCATGTATAGTAATAATAGGCAAAATACAAAGGGCCGGTGTTAACATGGTTTAGTTGAGCCAGTTTGGCTGCAGCACCAACTAATGACCTAGCACAGCAGCATGGTTTAGTTGTCACTGTCACAGCAGCATGCCGTAATAATGTGAACTAGTTCCTTCCGAGGTAGCAGTACAGAAATCGTGGGATATGATGTGATGATATCATAATAAACTTAAATAAATCGTGGGGCGAAAGAGTAGAACAGAGCATGCAATGTTTGGTTGGGGCACTATGGAAGAACAGGAACAAGATGGCAATCGAAAAACAATTTCCCTCTAATATAATCCAGATGTGGAGATTCATGCAACTATCAACTTTCTGCAGATGTGGACAGACATGCTAAAGGAGGATTACAGAAAGAAGATGAAACAGAGGGTTCATTGCTTGATTGAGCGGATGAGAGCCGGTGAACGAGCCTTGTTCTGACATTATGTTCATGCTAATTGTCCGTAGAAAGTGGTGAGTGGTTTGGAGAGTTGGTTTGTTCTATCTTAAATTAATTGGCTTTCTTAAAAGCAGACATTCTCCTTTCAAAAAAGAACAGAGATATTATCATTTTTCCAAAAAAAAAAAAAACTGTGGCACGGCACGAGCACGAGAGAATAGACCTCTGGGTCCGAGGGTGACGCCGACCGCGGCGGCGAGCTTCTCGACGCCGGCCTGAAGGGAGGCTCTGGAGTCCTGGTCGAAGGCGATGTCCTTGGCGGAGGCGCGCACGAGGAGCTGCGGGCGACGGCGGGCGGCAGCGGGAAGCCTGGCGGACGAGGCGGCCCTTCTGGTCCTCCGGAGGAGAGCGGAGGAACCGAGGAGGAGGCCGGAATCTGTTGTGGGGATGGTGGCCATGCCTGCTCCTGCTCCTGCTCGGGGTCTAGCTAGGGTTTTGTTTTGGGGACTGGCGGCGGCGGGGGATCTGGCTGGCCTCTCTCTGCCTGCTGCGACTAGTTTACATGGCAAACCGCAAACGTGCAGGCAGGCCCACACGGGAGCGACCCGGAGGCTTCTCGAGGGTACGGTACGCAAGCCTTCTTTTCTTTCTACAACATTCCACCGAAGCATTCCAGCGAAGCATCCCTAAACCCAAGACAATATGTTTCTTTTTCACAAGACAAGATGTACTATATTTCAGTCTTGCAAAAAAAAAACTCACCCTATTTATTTATTCATCGTACTAGCAAAAGTGTCCGTACGTTGCAACGGAAAGAAAAAACTATCAAATGTTTAAAGATTTGTATTTATATTTCTCTCTTTCTATAAAATTTAATAAAAAAAAAGTCTGCTTCACCCCAACTATGGGAGGTGATCTATTTCACCCCCAAACTATAAAACCGTCTACTTTACCCCCAAACTTTTCAAAACCGGTCAAATTACCCCCTGGACAGTTTTGAAACGGCGGATTTGATACAGTAACCATTGATTTGCTACAGTAACCGCGGGTTTTTTATAGTACCAGTGGCTTTGTCTTTTTCTTTTTTTATTTCGGCTGAATCTTTGAAAAATCATAGTAAATCACAGAAAAATTATAAAATGGAAAATCTAATTTTGTTGGACTCCACATGAATAGATCTACACAGTGAACATATAATATGGTATGCTTTAGTACAAAGTTTTTGTTGTAGATTTTGATATATTTTTTTCCTATAATTTGGACTCCAATTTTGTTGTACTAAAACATACAATATTATATATTCACTGTATAGATCTATTCATGTGGAGTCTAACAAAATTAGATTTTCTATTTTATGATTTTTCTACGATTTACTATGATTTTTCAAAGATTCAGCCGAAATAAATAAAAAAGAAAAGACAAAACCACTATCACAGTATAGCAATCCACGGTTACTGTAGCAGTCGGTCGTTTCAAAACCGTCGTAGGGTAATTTGATCGGTTTTGGAAAGTTCGGAGGTAAAGAAGACGGTTTCGTAGTTTAAGGGGTGAAGTAGACTACCTCCTATAGTTGAGGGTGAGTAGGCTTTTTCCTTTAAGAAACTTGTCTATGTGCTCCCTCTATCAAAAAAAATGCAATTCTCACATATCGAGAAGTCAAACAATTTCAGCTTTGACTAAAATTATTTAAAATAGTACTAACACTCTTGAGATAAAAAAGTACCATTAGATTATTTATAAAATATATTTTTATAATAAATTCACTTAGAGACATACTCCCTCCGTCCCGATAAAAGTATTGCCGGAGAGATGGACGCAGGTACCAAGGAAGATGGGAAAAGAGCTCTGTATACCTATGACGGCCTAGTCCTGACTTTCTGGTCCCCCCACAGCAATCTTCTCTCTCCTCCATCTTTACCAATCAACGGTGGGGGAGGGAGGGGATGGGACCGCAGACAATGGGAGCAGCAGACAACGCAGGCTATCATTTGGAGCCGCATGGCTAAAACGACACATTTTGTGGGACAAGCAACCAACACTAGAACGACACTCGTTGCGGGACGGAGGGAGTAAATGCTAATATTATTTACTATAAACTTGGTCAAAGTTAAGCTAATTTTACTGACACGTTTCTCATAATTGCATTTTTTTTGGACGGAGGGAGCTCTCTCCGTCTCCATGTTCTGTCAATCAGACTTCAGATACCACTTGTCGGTACCAATAGTACAAGGGTACCCACAATCAATGGTTAAGACGAACGAATCACTAATGCACGAACACAACAAGGACAAAAAATAGCAGGACGATGTATCTCGACTGCGTTCGACTCGCACGAGGCCGGCTCAACGGGACACCTCGACCGTGCTCCGACTCCGCCTCGTACGAGGCACCCTCGACGGGATGCCTCGACCGCGTCTCGACTCGTACAAGGCCCGTTCGACAAAGCATCTCGACTATCGGCAGAACTCCGACTCGCATGACCCCGGGTCAGAACACTCGATCCACTCTGTTCACCTACTTTGAGACAAAAGTCAGAGCATTCAATGCGACTACCTGCTACCACCTACCGACATGGCTACAGCCGCGACCGACGTGGGAGCAACACCAGTGTCAGTCCTCACTTTTTACCGCCCATCCCAGGATGGGAGGTGAAACCTGTCACTATGCTCATCTTACCACGCACTGTTTTGCTACCGATCACCCTCGAGGGAGGATACGACAAAGTCCGTATTCCATGATCTCGGAAGATTCGGCCTTATCCGCCCAGCCTCGACCCAGCCTCGACCCCGGCCTCGACGGGCCACCGCCGGTCAGCAGGAAGGAAAGGCCGACGTGGCACAGGACTCAGAGTCTTTTCACCGTCTCGTCCCCGACGTCATCACGGTGTCCAGGGATGGCCGGCCATTCCTGGAGCACGACGCCACAGCCACCTCCACAGGAATCGACAAAACTTTACCTCAAGACACCCCGGTGTCCCGGCCTCCTCTTAGCCTATAAAAGGGCAGGCCAGGGCTCTACAAGGGGACGAGAGGCAAGACACCAGCAGAAGCCAGGCGTTAGCAAGCAAAGGCACACAACCCGTAGATCAACATCTCAAGCAATCACCTTTGTACTCCTTCATTTCCCTTGAGACCTGGGCTCAGTTCCCTCTCACACTGCTTGTAACCCCTACGCAAACACTTAGGTGCAAGGAAATACAAATTCTCTCCCTCCGCTGGATGTAGGGCCTTCTTGCCCGAACCAGGATAAATCCCCGTGTATTTCCCTTGCATCACCATCCGAATTAGGCAGCGGCGCACGCATATTCAGAGCTTGTGTACATCATTAGGTTTAATGCACACCGACAGCTAGGCAGCGGTGATCATGGACCCATGAGTACATGTCTCACACCTCAACCACTGACACATCAACTCAGCCCTCTTGTAAAGCAACTAAGCCCTAGTTGTGGGTTTTAGTGATAATGACCATGCAATTAAAAGACTGATGAGATTTATCGCGATAACAAGCAGGTAAAGGAAAGAAGATAACACATGCTATTGTAGAGTCTCCGATTACAAAAGAATGCGACAACCACCCAAAGGTGTTTAATTCATATTCTATTTCGAATTTGAGTATAAGAAAAGCGTACTACAAAGAGGATATAATCCACAAGCTTCAATATGTAACCAAGTGCTCAAATGCCCACCTAAAATATCCTCCAACCCTTAGCCTCGGCAGCAAACCTTTCACCTAAATATTCTGCGGCTGATAAGCTGACTAAATAAAGCTGATTTGTTGTGAGAGAAAAATATTGTACCATGGCTGATAGTTCAAGCGAACAGAGCTTTTGTGGCTACTAGGGCTGGAACGCGCTTCCGCGACTTGTTTCTGACCGTTGGAGAGGGGTATTACCTCGTCCCTCCCTCCTTTCAACAGTTATCTCAACCATTCTCTTCCTTGTGCTTCAAACATCTTTCTCTCTCACACACACTCCATTGGGGCGCCCAAGCTTCTTCCTTGCATTCTTGCACATCCTTCACCCCTGATAGCAGCCCTGATCCTTCGATCAAGTGGAAGACTCGATCAGATATTCTTGTTCGATCTTGGGTGAAGTTTAGTGGAAGTGTGAGATTACACATGTGCCCTCTTGTCTGTTCTCTCCATGCGTCGGAGCTCAAAAACAATCTCGAGCGTTCAAAGCACAGCTGAGGTAAGTTGGTTTTACAATGCATGCGGTGTTATTATTGATGGGGACCTTCGAAAAATCTGATTTGAACTCTCCGATTAAATTAATTTTGGGGACAAGATTTAAACTGCAGGATCATTTACTTGTGGGAGGAGGCGAGTAGAGATGTATTAGGAAATATTGGGAAAAAAGAAAAAAGTGCATTGGAAACTGAGAATGACAACTATTTTAAAACAAATTTTTTTGAATCATAAAACGTCAACTATTTTGGAACGGAGTTTCTCCCTGTTCGTTTGAGCTATTCAGCGGAATCAACAGCCATCCAGCAGTGGTTTTTCTCTCACAACAAACCAGCGAACAGACTTTCAGCCACAATAAACCAACGAAACGAACAAGGTGTTATTTATTTCAGTCTTGCAAAAGCTCACTATATTTATTTATTGGAAAAAATCTACTTCACCCCCAACTATAGGGGTGGACTACTTCACCCCCCCACTGTGAAACCATCTTTTCTACCCCTGAACTTTCCAAAACCAGTCAATTACTCCTAAGTGGTTTTGGACTGTTGTTGCTACAGTATGGACGGTCAAATCAGCCCCCGCTGTAGCAAACCACCATTATTGTAGCAAAACCATCGACCAAAATCGTTGGAGGTAATTTGACTGGTTTTAAAAGTTCAAGAGGATAGAATAGATGATTTCATAGTTTGGGTGTGAAGTAATCCACCCCTATAGTTGGGGGGGAGAAGCGTGAAGTAGACTTTTTCCTTTACTTATTCGTCTTATAGGCCGATTGAATAGATACGGCTAGGCATACAATCACATGACATCTATTGACGAATTAATACAAATTCCCCATCCGCGAGACTGGCAGCCATTTGACGACGATATAAGCTATCGTCATCAACATACTGTGTTGTTTGCAACCAAGTTCATGTACGTACGCATTATTTGTCTCATGATGATATGTCCAAGAACAAAAGAATGAGCGTGAGCCTATCATAAGAAGACCGGAAAAGGAACTAACGATAGCAAATGAATCAATGAATGACCCTCAGCCTCTCCTCCTGTATTACTATCCTAAGGCCTGACCCCTCCCTCCCTCCCTGCCTCCCTGTACAAATGGAATAGTGAGTATCATCTACTACGTACAGTACTGTACATGTCTCCCCCATGGCAATGGCAATGGCAATGCAGTGCCGTCCGGGTGGCAAGCCGCAACCACCCATGGCCTCCGCGTCGTCATAAGTCAGTCTCATAGCCCAACAGAAAGGCCCCCTGTCTGTTAGCTGCTCGGGATCCCTAGCTGCTCTAATCTTCTTCCTGCTCCTGGGAATGCTAGCTGAAGGGCCACCAGCTTTTCTTTTTGTTCTCCAACACCGGCAACTCTGCAGCAACAGATAATATAATGATGAAATCAAACACTCAACAAACATGGTCAACATACTAAATGGTGACATCTAATACCTCCTTCCGGATATATGGAGTTGTAATGCACCTCAGCCCAAAAACTCAAGCATATAACTGCACGACAAGACTCCAGAGTTTAGATAGCCAAAACATGCTCACTTCTGCTCATCAACAAAAGCAACCATGGAGAAATATGCCCAAGAAAAAAAAAACTTTGCTTAGGCAAACAATACTCAAATTTTGATGTGATGGCAGGCACCTAAGTTCATGTGAAGTCGATAAAATATTTGTTGAATCTAGTATTCCAGTAACTAAACTCGATAACAATCATATTAGAAAACAAACATTACCTCTTCTGGATTTCTCAACAACAGGAAGAATCTCAATGTAACATGTATCTCTGAATGATGTCAGGATGAAGATCTTTACACCATACTGCAAAAGCCAGTGCATGCACTGAGTTTCATGTCATATATATACACAAATACAATAAAAAAGACCAATAGTGGTCCAAGAAAAATAAAAGACAGACTCCTTTGAAAAGTTCTGTCCAATGAAAGAAATTCTAATATACTCCTAGTTCTCATACTAGGCACCAGCCATGCAATGTAATTCTGACGACGCCGACCAATCAGCTTGCAAACCCATAACAGAGACAGCATGCTAGCAGAAGAAACCAAATTGTATAAGATACTTGAAACAACAGGAATGTTGGACAGAAAGATCAACCAATTGCAGAAACAGCAACTGTAACATCATCGCTAGTTTAACTTTAATCTTATTTGCTGATTGTGCCTGCATTGAAAATAAAAGATGTATATGCTGACCACTTATTTTGCGAGCTTCGCTTTTGGTTACGTTTTTTTTTTTGTAATTTTGTATGCACTTATGTCTTAGTATCGTTTTATACCCTATCATAATTGATTAGGCGGAGCTCCTGCCTCTTCCAAATATACAAGGTATGCTAACCACTGAAGCCAGATTCATTAGCCACTAATGGCAGTGGCACTTGTAAAAGTGAAGGATTTACTTGGTACCTTTACCAAATTATATAGTGTCAGACGTACATCAACACAACAACAATAAGGTCAAGAACAAAAAGTTTACCCTGTCTGCAGCAGCCTGCAATGTAACATGGTCACCCCACCTCTCGCTCCTGGTTCGATTGTTTAAGCAAACAAATGAGGACATGCATTTACATTATTATAACCTAAACATTTGATTATAAATAGAGAGCAGAACAAATACTCACTTGACATTTTTCTGAGATATTCCCTGTAATCCATAGGACATATCCTGCATAAATCTCAGGATGCGATTCAAGCTGCCAGGTGCCAGCAATTTGAAGGGGATCAGAGGGAATACATAGAAATCCAAAAACAAAGGCACGACTGTTAAAAAGGGGCGAAAATACTGGGATGAAGTATGGTAGTAGATATTTACCAATGAAATGCATTTGCATACAGAAGTTCATATATGGCTGAAACAAAACTAGTCTTTTCGGAAATACTAATCCTGCTTCACCACCTGTTCCCGAACAAATCTGTGATGTTCAGGAGTTCGGTAAAATTGATCTGACAGCGCTCGAAACTGTTAAGAGACCACACAATACAAATAGATACTGTGAGATGGCATCAGCGCGAAAAGGGGGGAAATGATGGATCCTTTACACAAACCTGGCAGTTGCCATCTCCTTTAACCTTGAGATCAACCAAACCGTACAGCACCAACCTTTTGAAAAGAAAGAAATTATATTCGAGTCAAATGACAAAAATATCACAATACTGACACAGCATAAGGTTATTTCAGGTAAGCAATTATATCCACTGACCAGCAGCGATTTGTGTTGGTAACATTTTTCAAATGTTTTATCTACTACTACTATGGCACATCGGCTCTGTGATGACTGTATGACACATACAACCTAAGCTTTGGCTTACGTACCTGTCAAGAAGTCTTTGATGATCTGAAATGGCTTCATCAACAGAAGGAATCTCTCCATTGATTTTAGGAACATGCGTGACAGCAAAAGGAACAGATTACCAAAACCCTCATGGAAAAATGCAGATAGTAGTAGATGTAACTTGCATGTTGAAGCACGAGGAAGCGAAGTGACTTGTAGTACTTACAGGAACAGGAACCATGTTGTTCAACCTTTTGCCCACTCACCGTCAAGGACAGAGAAGTCATCCATGAGGTCTATCAAGCATGCCTGGCTGTCCTGGACAGTATTACCATCTCCAGGGCTCGAGCAGGTGCTGAAAGGGTCCTCCCTAGTCCCTGCTTCTTGAGAAGCTGTATAACACTAATAATAATAATAATACAAGCAAAGGGTGGATGCAGTTTTTGAAAATGAATAGAAGGGTCATACATGATTCTATATGGATGGCACGTGGGCGAAGCCATGCTGCGTGAGAACAGCAGAATGTTGTTGATCGTCATCAGCGTTGGTTGCCCCGGATGCTTCGGCGAGGGCGACATGGACAATCTTCCTGAAGGGCTGCGCGATGACCTCGTCGTTGTCAACCGCATTGACATGCTCAACCTTGATCTCAACAGAGGTTTGAGGTACCCAGTCTCCGGTGGGCTGATCAAGAGGGCGAACAAAGGCTGTACAAGGTGTGGTAGGGGTGGTTTGGGTGCGATTATCAGCAGAGTAGCCAGGCAGAGCCGGGAGGAGATGGTGAAGACCCCACCGGATGATGTCCGGGTCTAGTTCGAACAAAACCATGGCTTTCCTTGATTGATGCAGTCACTAATTTTCACTTTTTTTTTTTTTA